>DWEC01000766.1:0-15374 GCA_018245735.1 Microceris miodesmiata
ATAGCGGTGTGGGCGGCCGTCACGACTATAGGAGATTAATTTTATTATCATGGCCGGCCGATTTACAAAGAAATGTAAGATTCACTTTTGGTGATGTTGTGATGGCGCCAAATTTATGGCACAATATTCCATGTATTGTTTAATGAATCAAATTTCTCGCGCTAAAAGGAAGGTATCAAATATGACACTTTCATCTCGTTCGCCATATTTTTTTATCTGTATCAAAACACTTGATCAATACTGGGTACAACAGCCGGCGAAGGATCAACGCACTCCATTGACACCTAGACACAAACCCATGTTCCGAGCACGCCATCTCTTATCCAATAGCGGAACTAAAGGTCAAATAAAAGGTTAACGAACTGTACGCTGAAGTGATTATTATACGTAATTGTCTATTTTTGGAGGTAACTGTACGGACATAACAATAATTTAATTGAAACCTACGTTTGCTTTCGGCCGCGGCGTTCATTTTTATTTTTATAACGTAATATTTGAGACGCTGAGTAACTCAGCGTTTGTTAATGCATCGTGATGGCTCGGAAATTAATTTTTCATTAGCTTGCACATGGGAAATGAATACGTTGTGTTTTATTTACATTAGTAGATATAATTTTACGTAGCTCGTTTTGTAATCATCGACACTTTGGATGTTGGCAATTTCGTAATTTTCATGAGCAAGTAACATAAAATCGATCAATGTTATTTTAAATAATTCATGCAGTTGCTGTTTGGAAAATAGTTTTAAGGAATGTTTTTAAACAAAAATCATATTTTATTAATTTTTAATACCTTAATAGTAAAGTAAGGTACAGACCTTACCTTACTAATTTTTAATACGTATTTTTCCTCTTTACAGAATGTCATAGTTAGCATTGGTTCCATCATGACGAATATTAATAGTAAAATACTTCTGAGGAAATATTCCTTTACCTTACGCATATATAATTAGATTACGTTTATACCGAGTTGGTGTTTTGTGCCCTACTTTAAATATATGGAATTACACATTCATAGAAATACCAACGTTAACAACTAACAAAAATAAGGAAATAATTATTATAACGCTTCTCAGTAAATTTTTATTTTGAAATTTAATATAACCATCAAATTAATTTTAAAATGAAACAATATTGCAGATCAATTATTATAACAAAAAAAAACAAGTACATAAAAAATGCCCCAAAATAATTTACTCTGATATTTTTACTAACGCCATCTGTTTTCAAGTAGTGGATACTAAAGTTCATTCTATTGCCAAACTCAGTTGAACGACCCCGTGCGTCTGTTCTTATCTTTCATTATAAAGTTATGACGCATAATGTTTTTCTTTTTTTTGTATCGGAAAACGCTTTATAAACGTAATCGCTTACCTTGTAATGTATTATGCGAGGACAATGTTTTGTGTGCACGTGAACAAACAATCAAAATGACTAATAAAACTGATTTATTCGCGACGATATTTAAAAACACATTATATGATTCACTTGCATCAAAACCAATATTTTTATGCATAAGCTAACAAACATTTTGATGTTGTTATTTGAATTTCAATTAAATAAATGTAAAGATGCTTAATACAAACTAATAAATTGTGTAAGACCTAATATTAGAATTTTTATTCTGAGAAGGGTCACGTGTCAAGCAAGGAACGATACCAGAATTGATGGGTAATACTATAGGTGGATATTTCTGCTATTGGAAAGGTACACGCATAATACTTTTGGTTTTGGAATTTATCTCAATTTTTTTATTCTACAAATAATTGGTCACCTCAGAACTATTCGTCATCTGTTTTCGTGAGCAGCGCGTCAATTTAATGAATTTGAATGAGAGCTCGCTGTTAAATATTAATATCGCCAGTGATTAATTGAAGGCGGCTACAATTTTTTGTTGCGCCATTCAATTGTTATTGATTGATTGTTGTTCGCTGGTTTACATGTACAGGGTGTTGTAAACTAGGCCATATTAAATGCTCTCTAAGAACTCTAAAAACTAATGCTTTTATTCTGTACTGTTCCAAGTATGGCGAAAAAATATTTTAAAAATCATGATATTTACTTAACATTTATTCTGATCCATTGTACATAGTAAAATAAACTGGGCCGATGTCCAGGACTCCAGTCGAATTTATGGACATGATCTACTTCTACTCAAATTTTACTATTATATTGAATACTATTATTTTATTATCACGCTGGATTCCTACATGGCAGACAGACAGCACTGAGCGCCAGATATCTCCATGCTTACACACCTAACGTGCTGCATCCACATTCATCACTCTCGTCACACAGGCACAGGTACTATAAATAAAGTAGTATAATTTTATGTGGGTTACACATGAGAAGTAACCCTAATGTACACGTAATCACCTCAATAATACACCAACCTGTATATATAATTGCAATCACACGAAGCTGTAACTCAAGCTAAGCATAAATTACAAGATGGCTATCTTTAGTAAGTAGTTGTAGCGAAAAACATGTGCATATTATATTTATGTCGTTGTAACATTGTGCTGCTAAGCAGCATTATTCTATAGCTCCGATTTTAATGTTGTGTAGAACATAGTATGATACAGGTGACCTAAATTATCAACTAGATAATAATTTCTGTGATTGACATTAAAAAATTACGTGATCAAATAAATAGTTTACAATAAATACTTGTTTACTACACAAATATTTGCACTGAACGGAAATCAAACCCACAGTCCAGTTCAGCAACCACAGTCACTACCCATTAGACCAACTGGTGAGTCAGGTTCAAGAAATTGTTTATGGTATCTAAACTGTTGTAAACGTCATACGAATGTTTCCTACTACATAATAATGTGTAACTGTGAGAAGAAGTTGCAAGACTTCGTGTTAATGAACAATAAATCCATTTTGGAAGAACATATTCAAATCTAAGAGGAATTTGAGTTGATTTATTGGAGTATCACTTAATTATAGATCTTGGTCACTGTGTTTTTATTTAAAAAACTGTACCGACGTCATTGTCTCTAGAAAATAATGTCACTAATGTAGTATTTGTTTCTGCTATAAATAAATATTTTAAGAACAATAATTTATCTTTATTAATAAATTTCAACATTTAATATAATTTCTGTAAGTATATTTCATGTAATTTTGCATCTACATTGAACTTGCGTATCTACTAACGCCATCTATCGGACACAGGAGTAAACGTATAAGTATAAAAACTACATTATAAGTCAAGAAGTGTTAATAAGCAATTACACGAGAGGAAAAACAATACGATAGGTCGTTGTACGATTAGCGAAGTATGCAGGTAAGGTATTTGATACACTGCCCACGACAAGAGATTAATATAGCCATGTTTACGCATTGTATAGAAGGGTTTATTTATAGTCTTCAAGGTAGGTAGCTTTGCCTTTACGTTTAGAGTAACGATAAAAGGTTAGGTTTGTTACTTGAGACAATTAAATTGTTACGAATATTAGTCATTGTAGATTTTAGTTCTTGTTATGCTTTCTCTTCCAACAATAATCAACTTTATGTAAAAGTTATAATAATTATTTCAACAAAAAATACTCAATTTCGTGGTTAAGGTTGTTTAAAAATGTAATCATTCGCGAGGGTTAATTGTAATTAAAAGTAAAAAATATGCGATAAGCTTCGACTTTATCCGAATTCTCTCGCTATGTTATCGCTAGCCATAGAACAAGAGGCTAATACGTCAATAAAAAATGACATAATGCGTCAGTCAGGTCGCTGGCACAGTATTGGAAGCGGTACATCGCCATCTAGCGGGAAAAGAAAAAACTAAGAATAAAGAACGCTGATGTTTTATACACATGTAATACAAACCAAATAAGTTAGTATCTTAACATAGAACAGTGCTAAAAGTGCCGTTAAATAAAACAAGACAACACTGTTAGATGAGATGACAAAACCTTTTACAAAGGCAAAAATATAATTTTAGTTCTACTACTACACGATAGATGGCAGGGGACGTACTTAGCTCAATAATATTTTACGCTTTAAATAAACCCAATTTGAAGTCTAAAGTACGCGTGTCATTCACTCCGAAGAAGTTAAAATTATCTCAAAATCTAATGTAATACGTCAATAGACTTTATGATATTTAATATTGAATTGTACCAGATGTAAACTATTTATTATATTTCAACACAAGCAATAAATTTTTCATTAATAACTACAGCAATGCAACTGGACAATCTCATATATTCTAAACCATATGGAGCACAGATAAATCATTGCAGTAATTTCACTGCGCCAGTTAGATATAACGTTAAAACACGTATCCGATTACATTTAAAACGTTACATTACATTATAATCCATTATGAGCTCAGAATAATGAATTATCCAATGAATATTCTTCACGTAATATTAGTTTTTTCGACATCAATATTACGTGTGAATTTAAAGCGTTTTAAATACGCTTTACGTTTAATTCAAAGAAATCTTTGCTCCTTCTTACCCCAACAAGATCCAAGGACAGACCCTGGACAAAAGGACCCTTCATCCTCAATTACAGTATTACGTAATAGTGTGTACCTTAAAACGGACGACCTTTACACCGTTGCGTAATATTTACAAACATCTACAACAGACGGCGATATGATAATTTAATCATTAAGTTAAAAAACATTAAGTTATTAGTAACTTATTAAACATTAACTTATTAAACATTAAGTTATTTATAAACATTAACATTATTAACAAACATTAAGTTAAAAAACATAATTCAGTCAAATTAAACAGTTTATTATCTACGGAAGCTCAAAATCACTGAATACAATCGCAAATTAATTTGAAATATAACCAATGTACCGTGTACATTATAGAATAATACAAACTATAGACATACGTATTACTAAAATAAGAATTGAAAACCTATAAACAAACACAGCAGCGGCATCAGTGAACTACATATTACCAAACGTTCAAGCCACTGATCTAAAGCCATAAATGCCAAACACAACTGATGTTCTGTCACCAGTTACAAATGCGTTGGTACTTTGTTGGAATGTCTGGCGCATGTGCCCACTGCGACTACCAAATCAGATCGTAGCGACAAACAACACTGGGCGGCTGAAATAGGTGCAGATCTTAGTTCCCAGGCTTAAAGGGCTTAATGGTTAGTATTATTTTTCAGATATTGGCCGATGGCGGTGTCTCTGAAACCAGCGTGCGTGCGTGGAGAAAGTGAAGAACGTAGAACAAATACGTCAGGTGTTTAGAATAGATATTTAATGCTTAGTGCTATTCGCCCTTAGTAAAGGCCCTGGCACGTTGAAAGTTATTAAAATTGACGCCTGTATTTCCTCAGAGGCCTCAGAGGCAAAGGAATGTATTTCTCCCGCGTTTCATCTGTTATGTTGTACGTCCTTTGAATTTCAGATTTTGCACCAGTATTGGGAATTTCGACTTGGGAAAACTTAATAATTTTTTACCCGACCCGAAGATTGAACCAGGGTCATATTGATCAATAGTCGTGGTTGCAACCACTAGACCAACGAGACAATCAAACGTTATTATTTATTTATAAGTTACACCTCACGAATACCAGTGTGCCGGCGGCCTACGGCTCGTACGTTTGCGTCGCGTTACGCAACCGCACCTATCTAGAAATGTCTGGTTACACGACGTTGTAATAGACGGTATTATGTTTACTAAACGTTTCGAAATTTATTCAGCTCGTGTTCGAATTGTTTTTTTTTTGTTCTTTTTCTCGATTGGTATACGCGTATGAATTGTGGCGTATTCAAATGAGAAATTCTTGAATTTAAACTCTTCCCGCTTCCCACAAAAGGTCCATGTGTATATTTATAGCGGATACAGCCAGCACGAGTGAATTGATGCGTATTTTCGTTGTATCGCCGCTAGTAGAACGCTTTCGCTGTGTTCTCATCGGGCGAGGCCGCGACGTACCGGCGTGGAGTGCCGAGTGTTAACAAAAAATATAGTTCATCATCATCGTACGCCAGTAGGAGTGGTCTGTTTAGATGTAACACCGTTCTCGGGTTGTAGGACTGAGGCACTGTTGCTATGCAACCGAATAAACAACAAAATCAACATTATTAAGGCCTTTATCAACAATTGCTAGAGACGGGCTACTTCACAAATTGTATAGATACATATACGTATAAATTTAGTTGATAATATTATTTGTGTGTTGCCAATCAAGGTCACCAAATCAGTAGGTTAACGCCGTTTCTGAACTTCCGAGAACAATCTAGGTCACAAATCCATTACCGTGACCTGACCCAAGGTCAGGAGGTTCAAGCTAGCCCAAAACGTGCCGTGACCTCTGACCCACATGCGAGTCAAGTTTGGGGTCACATGGAGCTCAATAAATACTTTGATCGCTAAGAAAACAAAGTTATATATGTATTAGGCAGCTTTTTGAAGGAAAACATAGATGATTATGACTTATGTTCCTATTGTCTAGACCTCTGCAATGGATGGAGAGCTGAAAAATACTCACCAACCATTATTCTTTGTGAACATTTGGAGAAATTACTAATTGTCTTTACTCAACTTTCACAGCACAAAATCTTACATACATCTGCTGCTTAACAGCAACATTTACGCTGCTATATTCACGCTTACAGTGCGTAAGAAGACATGACAACCACAATCTTAATCGTTAGAAGATTCAACGGATATTTTACTAATTTACCACAGACATTTTAGTGTTTAAAGTTTAATACGGAGGTATGTTAAGGCTTTTATTATTATTACTTGGTGTTAATAATTCACAATCATATTCGAGTTTATGTTATCATACGGTGTTATAAATACATTTAATTAACCTCAAATTCATATAAATGTCTTCATTTTTGAAATGGCTGCGTTCATTATTTACTTATACCGTGACTAATAATATAAAAACGACATATATACTTATCTAATTGTTTATTTACGTATACTTATTATATAAATAAAAATAAATAAACATTTTAGGAAACCACACATAGTCATTTGATCCCAAATTGAATAGCCACCAAATTGAATAGTTTATCGGCCATCTAGTAGCAACTAGACGACCGATAAACCAAGTATTTGCATACAAATTTATTTATATTTATATAGATATTTATACAGATATTTATATATAAACAGCAAAAAAACAAAACCTTCCACAGGTTTTTATTAATGTCCGCATAACCTCAAACTTGGAACGTAATTTCAAACATGTGGGTCAGAGAAGAGGTCACGATGGCTTAGGAATTATATAACTTGTGACCCCAACCTTGTCGGTCGATAGGTCATATTTGTGGAGATGTGAGAATGGCTAGCATTTTGAGGGCGCACAGGTTTGCAGGTATGACATTGCTCTGAATATTTTATATTTTATTTGTGTGTGTATATTATTGTTATTATTATTATTATTACACAAATCTAGGTTCCTTAAGGGGTAGACAGTGAGCACCGAGTGCCAAATTTCTATTCTTACAGCGCTATAGTTCTTTTTCGACGTTCGTCTATCACTTCGTCGGTTGTCGGTTTCGAAAGCAAATATAAGTAATTGGGGTCTTGTATTGAATGATATATTTCTTCAACTGACCTAACCCTTACACAGGCAACTTGTATATAATATATTTGTTAATTCAATGCAGGTTTACACAAATACTATGGTTTCAGTTGCATTTAATCACTGACAAAGCCGCACGCCCTGATAGTGGGTCGGTAGGAAAATGACAATGTATGACGTCTAGAGCCGCGTATACATATAATTACCCTATAATTATGAAAAAAGTAACATCACGCCTGTAAGCCCCGAACGGGCAAGCAGAGGAGTGCACTACACTCCAACGTTTCAAAAGTTATACAAAAACATAATCGTTTTTGAAAATAGATATATTTTTATTAGCTGCTTAATTAACATAGGACCGGAACGAAATAATTTAGGCCAGCCGTGTATGAATGTGTCCCAAGATAGATGTTCTAGGTATTGCCATGTCATAAAAGGGTTTTAATATTCTAGTATTGGACACCGGTCTCTGAGACCGAGAGGGGTTATGATTAGTCATATATGAATAAAGTTTTTTTATATTCGAAGCACGTATATAGGTGGACGCGGGAGCCGAGAACGTCTTTTATTTGAAGGAAATAAGTCACACATATACTAGTTATTAAAGGAGTCAGAAGTCTACAGAATCATCGTGCATGTAGTAAGTAAGATGCAGAAGAAGCAAGTCAGGTCTTCAAGAATAGAGATTATTTGTCAGTCTGCCCACCCAGTTTCAGACCTGGCGTGACAATATAACAACAATATTACAAGCTGAAACTGACTGATTCCTTACTTGAACTATTCAATAGTATTGTATAAACTGTAGACGCAAACTTACATGAAAAAGTCAATAAACTACTGACATAATTAGACGTAATCCAATTAAATACAAAACTGTATACAAATCAGTTTTTCACTTGATACGCTGTTAATACGACGCTGTTAATACGACGACGAAAATAACATTCCATTGAGTTTCCAATACGCTCTAAAGAATGGAAGAAAAAATTGAAGGGAAATGACTTCGAGCCACGTGGCTAGAAAATAGGTCACCTTTTATTGCATTAAACAATCCATTGTTGCTGTCACCTTCAGTTTCAACGGGGCAGAGCGAGACGGGCGCACAGTAGGCTCGTTCCCCTCACAAAATGCGATGACCATTTGTGTTTCTTCGTTGTGCTGTTGTCATAGCGACTTGTGTTAAGTAGTGGACTGGCTGGATAGTAAATGATTGTATAAATAAAATTTAAAAAGTTCCTTGTCACCGATAATAGTTTGGTTTTTATTTAATATTATATCCAAACACTAGTATGGGAACAACTATTACATTACTAGCTAACAGTTTTTTGTTTTAATAAACTGTTATTTTAGTAATTAAGTTAGTAAGAAACCGTCGTTATTCATTCTATCTTTCCAATGGCTTATGAAAAATTTAGAATCATACTTGGGAAATTATTATAGTGTAATTTTAGATTACAAAGGCATTTTCTACCCTAGAATGCGTATTTAAAACATTAGGCCAGTATTAATACGAAAACAATTTTTTAATTAATATAAGGCAATATTGTGAAAATACAATAATCGATAATGTATGAATAACCAAATAAAAACAATGTAATATATATTTACATAGAACTAATGGATGTATGAGAACATCATTGGGGATTCTTATTCATGGCTTTCAGATTTACGGAGAATTTTAAGACACTTTAATGTAATTCAGACAAAAATCCCGTGTATGGCTAGAGGCTCACCACCTGTCCCACGGAACGTAAACAGTGACTGGTGGGACGTGGAGGAGTGTACTATGTACATTCAATTGCCAACCCTTTCGGAAATTACATTCGAGATGTTACGTTTCAGACTAAAATAAGAACGATATCACCACAAATTGGTATAGAACAGTAGCTGCATACAAGAGAGAGATCCAGCGGGATGTTTCAGGATTTACAAAATTCGCAAATTTTGTCTAGACCGCAATCAAATTTCAGATGTTGCAGTGTCGTTGCGCGGACTTACGTACAAAACACGAACTTTTAGTATTTTGTCTTTACGGTACCATGACATAGAAGATTTAACGACATGATTCGATAAAGTTTAATATTTGATAATTGATAACTCGTTATCTCGAATATGACCGCAGTTATATTGTAACGCCAGGGAAGGCATATACATACATATGCAACTATGTATTACTATTATACCATCACGCCAGAAAACTTACAGACTAGGCAGAGAGCATCGAGTGCTATGTATCTCTATCATTAAACAACTGATGTGCTTCTTCTACATCCATCGCTCTATACACGAATGCCGGTTTTCGGACGCTTTCGCACACTCCACATATTTGATTAAAACAGCTAAAAAGTACTCTGTAGTTGCTATAAATTGATTCACGTCGGCGCGTCGGTTTGTTTGTAAAGTAGTGTCACACTGGCCCACTGTTTCGCCACGCTTCTCTGAAGCAGTGCGTTATCTATACATGGAAACCATGATACACTATCTGCGGTGTGCGTTGAGTTCAACACCGTTCACTGTGTTATACACACACACATAAACACACACAAAGTATATGTAAGTATATATACTAAAACATATATGCTAAAAGCCGAAGAAGCTCAATGGCGTGCAATGGAGAGACCTATGTCCAGCAGCGGATGGAATCGGACTGATGATGCTGATACTAAAACATTAGCGCAATATAACTTTAAATATGAAACGCTCTAAGTTACCACAATGTCACGTTAAGCAACGGAAGGTGACATTGGTTAGTGGTGAGATTTGTGGCTATGTTCCATGCATACATGTTTTGGCTGTCTCGAAAATTACACGCAGTATACATGTCACTTCATATTTCCGAAGCAGTGTATCTAATGATATACGTATATACAATGGCGATGTTAGCAAGAGAAAAAAAATAAACTGACCTATTTTTAACTCAAAATACTATAACTAATAATGTTCACTTGTTGGATTAGGTGTTGTAATAAGATATTTTGGAAAAATAAAACAATGTATTGTATATTATTAGGAGGTCAAAATTAATCTTAGCGTCAACTTAATATTTCAAACACTAATAGGTTTTGAGATTGTTATGTCACACCTTTCTTAAGAAACACTGGGCTTCGGAAATTTGCAGTGACATAATATAAGTACATTTCCACTGCAATATCGACGTACTCGTAAATGCTCTGAAATATTATTGTTTTTATAAAAGTGTGTGTGTGTACTACACTCCTCTGCCGACCTCTTCGGGGATTACAGTTGTGAATTTACGTTTCTTTTTGTATACATGCCTTGTTGTAACATAAAATAAAACAATGGAGTTCTAATAAAACATCATTCCAGCTCAAAAGGAATTGGTAATTAATGGAAAATTATTCATTGGAATTGTACAGAGGTTGGTGGTTGGTGACTGCACTTGGAGCTTTTGTATGCATAAGAAACTTTTTTAATGTATATTTGAGACTGGACGTTCTCGGGAACTGTAAAATCCAAGATCTTTGCAAAATTTGAACATGTTATATCCAAGCGAACATATTTTAAAATGTTTACACGTTATTGATCGGTTGTTCTGATTAAGAGGAACACGAATTTGTCACTAATTTTAAAATAATATGTTTCTTATCTGGCAGTTTAGATTCTTATTTGAAAATATTTAAAGATCTAACAATAACTCTAATCAGTTTTCAAACATCTCCAAAATAGGGATTTTCTATTAATCATCATCCACTATTGTTAACATTGCGAAAAATATACAAACATGTTGTAAATACATTGTTAACTATATTTTTCCTTAGTCAATTTTTCCTACGCATTAAACGACTAACTAGTCAATTAACGTTGGTTTTCTTCTCTTCAACTGCTTATTAATGTTACTAATGAAGGCCTATAAGCACTTGTTACATCAAAGAGCTACATTTAAACTAACTGTGGCAGATTTATCACCGAAATATTATTTACTTGTGAGTAAATGGTCATCTTTCTGACCAATGATTGATTAATATGAGTTATTATTACATAAATACAGGTGAACGTTAGTCAATTGAAAGAAAATGACAATCTCAAACGGACACATTTGTTCGGTTCTTGCTCTTTCATGAAAAACATTATACAAGTTAAAATACTTGTGTTCTGGTCTTTTTTAATATGCACGTTTCGTGTCAGGATATTTAAATGGCCTAAAAAATTACTACGTAATGTTGAACATGTATTACTACACTACGTTTTTATATAACATAAAATCTAACTTGTATAATTGATATGTAACCAATGTGTTGTAAAGAAAATTGATTATTGGATATTTGAAGTAAACAAACGAATTTTTTTAAAGCGAAATGGACTGTTCTATAGTTAGTGCGACTTTCCACTGGAAATATTGAATCAGATAAACGGGACACATTGATTTTTTATACACGTATGTAGGTCAGTATGATTACATCAATTATTTTCAAAATAATTACTTAATGACTGTGTATTTTTTTTGTATATTTTCGATGCGTCGGTTACTGATCAAAGAGATTGTAACCATTTCACATTTCGTGACATTCTATTACTGTGACATGAAATATATGTTTTTAATTTTCTAGTATATGAGTTCTATACATATATGTGCATATATGTGCATATATATATGGATATCCATTATGTTTAAATTTTGTCTATGTCTCCCCCTATTCCAGTGTCTCCACACATTCACATACCGTTGTATTTTTATCTATATATGTATATCTAAACCAAAATAGATAAGATATTTTATTGATTTTATATATAAATGCGACGTTATATCAACGTTTAATATTTCAAATGTAAAGTTATTTATCATATGCGGTTTTTTAGAGAACAGTTATGACTAAGTACGGAATACTTTAATGTTAATGTTTTTGAAATAAATATATATAATTTATCAGTTTTTCTAACGTACAAAATGTTAACTATATTCATTTGATATTTAAATTATACTCGGATATTTTTTTTTCCTTATTTAAAAAGTTTGACGCATTTATTTAACTTTTTCATTCCTTTCACCCATTAAAGAATTTAACTATTTATTGTATTTAGTTTCGTTAATTTTATTACTCACTAGAACATTAATCAAGTTTTCATATCAAAAGAGTTAATTTATTTTAAAATTTTCTTACAAGTAAGTAAAAGTTAAATTAATTAACTTAATTTGAATATTAAAGAAATATTCTAAATGCAAGTACGCCGTATTACTCGCACACAAACGCATCGTATAATTCGCTCGTAAATGTGATTAATTATTTTCAGCTAGTATCAAATGTTGACCCGAAATTCGCGAGCCAAGTCACTAATTAACCAATTAAAAGTGTAAGAGCACGCCGTTATATTAAAGAAAGTTTATAAGGAGACGTTTATAATAATGTAACAACAGTTACATCATTAAACCCGACTTTCCAACGCATGCGAGTTGTGTAAACCATTTAAAACACATCCAAACCTTTATCAAAAGAACATTCCCATTATTTTTATATATCTGTGCACTAAAAACACAACACAAAAAACTCGTCACTTTTCACTGAAAAAAAATACAATTCGAAATTCGAAATGCGCGCCGAATTCGTAAGGACCCGCTCACACCGGTGTTGCAAGCGGGCCATCGGGGGAACGAATAGGAAATGAACGGGCGTCAAGCACACTACCGCACACCGACGCACACAGCCGCAATGTGGCTGTCGGTACACGCTTGCATGTATTGGGAGGTGCAACGCGATTTGACAGGCACATGTGCTCTATTTATAGACTAACGTTTATTTTCGTTCGCCTCAATTTCCCTTTCCGAAAACTCAACACTCTCAATAGCCTAAATCCTTCGGCGTAGTTCCGAAAAGTTTTTTAACGATTATAACCGTGACAACGCTACGTGACAGAAAGTTACGGGTTTTCAATTATAATATTTATCGCGAATCATAAATCGGAGTTTTAAAAAATCGTACCGTAGCAACGACATAGCGGTTCAAGAAAAATGTTACGCGGCTAAATCACAACAACCGTTATTACATAACAGTATGCGGGAGCGAGACAGCGGTCCGAGTACCGTATATCAGAAAGAGAGCACCGAGATTGTGTAACCCAACACAGGGAAAGCTCATACGTACTTTCTTTGTACACAATCACCACTACCTTTGCGTCTTTGAGCCTATAATGTGTGGAACGCATTAGTGTGTGCGTGTCTTTACATTTTTGGTTTGGTAGCTAAAGGTCTTAAGCGCCCGGATGTATTTTTCAAAACGGTCTCTCTCTAGGAATAGGAAATGAATGATTTTATGCACTGTAAATAGGGTGCTAAGGCTTATTTTCCCGCCGCAGTTTTCCTGGCAGCTTTTTGAGGAGGTTCAATGACTCTAGGTTTGGCACGTCTTGTGCCTACTTGTTTTTTCCACTCGTAGTAGGCAGAAAACTTCACAAAAGACACCATATTTTCCGCGGAATTGGAACTAGGGCACGCGTAGTGAGTTCTTTTTTAATCGATTTTCCTCTAAATTAAAGGACAAATAACATGTGTTTGTAGGATTCTCTCATGTTGAATTTCTGTATGAGTCAATTCTAGCGAGAATTTGAATTCAAAATGAGGACACGAGATAGGCAGAAATCGGTAATAAATCTGTTCTGCTATGCGATAATAGATGGCGTTGTTACTTATTTATGGTATTGTTATTTACTATTTCGACAATTCAAGTTTCATTCATTTTCCCTGCTTAATCTATGCTACTAGCTTTAGATTTTAATTCCTAATTGTCAAATATGGTTAATTATAGTACTAATTAAAAGTATGCTTGCATGTAGCTAAATACATTTGGCGCCAAATTTTATTATGTGAAACCAAATGTCGACAGCTAAATGACAATTTTTTTGCAAAATTATTAATTGAAGTTGTACAATAACAGTAAAATACTGTATGTATTCTATTCATAAAAGCCTAAATATTAAAATTATTGAGCTTTGTCTTAAAATAGATGCATATACTGTAAATTGCTATTGCATCACAACGGAGGAAGTGAAATAACAGGCATAATATTTATATAGCTGTCCCTTCCTGCCCCGCTATCTCCCTCCCTGTCGCGCGCACGGAACATCGCATTTGAAGCGCGGAAGCGAGCGACGTATGTTTACACTCTTCTTTCTTTGGCATCCGTTTATATCTTTCTCTCGCTCGTGCAAGGCAACTGAGTGCGTTGACCTGTCCTTGTTTTGTTAGTGTGCAGCCTTGCTTTACAGTTATACGCATAAGTTTGTATGTAGTGAACGTGCATCGTAAGGAACGGTTCACACGACATCTCATATTTTTTCATCGTTTGTATTTTTTGTCGTCAAGAGAATTACGCATATTGTATAATGAACATTTATAAGGTTGATTGGTTTACGGTATTCCTTAAAAGTTTGCTTTGCTAAAATTGAAAAATATCAAAGTATGTCATTTAGCGGGTTTGTTGTATATATTTTTTTAATATAATTCATTACTGAGTACTATACCATGGCATGTTTTAGGTGTGTGCAATACTGGTATCCCATGATCCTTACCTGCAAAAGAAAAATACGTTAGTTATACCTTACACTAGCTGATTAAATATATCAAACAAATGCATACAACTAAATATTACATTTAAAATTAGAGTTACCAAGTTCTTATAACGCCGAGAAATTATTCGTACGGGAAATTGATTAGTCCGCTAAGGTCAAGAAAACTGTCGAAAAAAGTCAACAATACGCCGAATGTATACAACCTAACACCGCTACGGTTATAAAAAAGTTGCGTCAGAGTCCATAAAAAATGTCTGCGAGGCGTCAACGAAGGCATTACATCACTGCCACGCACACTATCGCCGGCCGCGTGTGCGTTGG
>DWEC01000767.1:0-15371 GCA_018245735.1 Microceris miodesmiata
CCCTCTCAATATGGGAGGAGACCCATATTCCAGCAGTGGAATTATAATGGGTCGATTATTATTATTATTATTATTATCATATCATAGTATTAATAGCAAATACATAGTGTACTGAGTGACAGTAACAATTTTCTTTGCGGTTTAGTTTGAGTTTAGTTGTATACATACGTCAATGGACTGAACCCAAAACTTATGTTCACTGTTTTGTTATTGGCTACATTCACTAATAAATGTAATTCATCCATTTAAAGTATTACATTTTTGATGTGACAGCGATAAGAAACACTTCAATGTGTTTTGTAAATTTGTACTAATTAATAAAGATTTCTCTGTTACAGCTGTACAATAGCGGACAAAATTTTCTTTTAAAAAAAATTCTAGATGAATTTCATTTTACAATGAGGTTTAGGTTACTCTGATTCATTACTAAGTATCCTAAGATATTAGTCTGCTGTGAATCTTGTATAAAGCCGTCAGTGTGGGAATAATTTCCTTAATTACACGTACCGCAGTTAAATTGTACATCTGAGATACTACTTGTACTGCTGAATAAAGCAGAGCAAGCTATACTCGACCTAATACCTATACTCTTAAGACGTATATTAGTCCGTGGATAGAGTAATTTTTCAGCATTTAAGAGCCCATTTGGTTTTAAGTGCGATTGTGATTAAGTAATGTTGTACTAAATTAATTGGGTTTATGTTGTCGTTTTTCTGTTTCTCATTTATTGTGACTAGTTTAATTGTCAGTGTGACTTACTTGCGACTTAATTATCTTCTTTATTGGAGAAGGTTATTACCAACGTCACTTGCATACACATATATGTACATATTTTATTAATTTTACATTTGTAATATTATCTTTTACCATTTCTTTGATTTGTTAGCGGCGAGCTCTGTACTAAAATTAGAATTATACCTCAATAGAAATACAGTCTTATTTATTCGTCTATGTTTTGCGACGAAGTGAAGACAAACAAGTTATTAGTCAAGGCTTTATTTATTTGCCTATCGTCCAGTTTCCCTAACGCACATAATTTTGTATTTTATATTTCTGTTGCTCTTATATACATTTTTATACATTTTCTTCTAAGAAGATTTTTTAGAAGAAATGGAATATTTTGCTGGAAAAGAAAGTAACGTATGTCATAACAAAATATTTCACGATATAATTATACACAAACAAAATCAGTTTAACGCATACAAACTGTTATGACTGATTTAATGTTGGGCTACACAAAAACTCTTATTCGTATCTAAGTCTAAAATTTTCTTATGAATACCTGTATTTTATACATCACCGTCTTTTGTTTATAATGATAATAGCGTTAAATAAAATCTAATATCACCTGAAATCCCTCAGCTTCGGAGAGCAAGAAGTAAAAGCAGCCAAACCAATGGGCCAGGATGAGCAGGATGTGGATGAGGTTGATGACGCGCCAGAAGTTGGGGTACACGGTCCTGGACTCTACGATGTAATAGCAGCTCACCGCGCGATACACCTGTGATTGGAAACAGTCGTTATATGTTTGTAAAAAAAAATTGAATTAAAGATGTGTGTCGAGAAGCGAAACGATATAAGGATTATGATGATTAATCAGGATGGTAGAATTTTACGATTTCTTTAATTTCAATTTAGGATGAGGAAATTTTAGTTGGTGTACACACACACACTTCTGTAACAGGCTGTATGTGTTGAATAAAGATCATAAAAACAATAAGTGTCCATGTACATTTTTACTGTTGAACTCGGTTTTGTTCTCAGATTGAGAAAAATTAAAGTCATAGACTGTCAGGCTGGCCAAAGGTGGGTTGGCAGTATTTTTTTTTAATTCATCATTACCAGTATTATCAAAACCCTGTAAAAAAACTTTAGTGTTGCCATCTAGGCCACAGTTACCATCAGTTAAATAATAATGGTGCTGTTGTCCACAACAAAGAACATTCGCGTGGAGATTTCTGTTGGGCTCTATACTCGTATTTCACTATAGTTACGACTAGTATGACTAACACCATACCAACTGACTAAGCAATAATTGCTGACAAATATACAATTATTTATAAAAAGCTTAAGCTTTACAACACCATTATTCAATTTATAATGTTCTTTAAATTTTAATGTTTTTCGCTAAAACAATGTATTTGATGTGCTCAACAATGTTTCATGTTACTTGTAAGAAAATGTATCTTGTTTCACTTTGATTAATTAATAATTAAATCAGATTAGGAAAGGTTTATGTTTGACGTAAATGTAACATGGATACTTGCACATGTAGAATTTTAACGCTACAAATATTTAAGTGTTTTAAGGACTAGTACTAATGGTAAACGTAACATGATACCTTTAATCCCCTAAGGAGTAGGCAGAGAAGTGTAGTGCATTCCCACCTTTCACCGGTTTTTTTTTTACGTTAAATTGAATTGCTGAGCCTATTGCCATATACCACATGCTTGTAGCACAAATCTAGACTGCGAGTCACTACTAGAAATTCTAAATTAGAAAATCTAATAGTATCCGACCCGGAATTTGAAAGCAGGGCCTCCGAATCGGCAATCGCACTTGCAACCACTCGACCAAAGAAGCAGTGACAGCACAACTAGTACACTCGTACATCTAGTAGAGTCGATATAGGCCTTCTAGTATAACTACTTGTAAAATTTTAATTTAGCAGGCATTAGTTAACGGGGGCGCAGCCGGTACATTCCACCACCCTACATCCCTTATATCTGTGTTATGTTAGATAAAGTGCTTAATGAACAAAGTTTCTAACTTTCATAGTTTGCATGATGTTGTTCATTATACTATATAATCTATGTAAATGTATAATGTTTAACTGTTGAAACGTGGGAGTGTACTAAACTCTTCTGCCTACTCTTTCGTGGGTTATAAGCATGATGTTACGTTTTAGGTTTTGTAAACATATGATACGGATTCACAGTTAAGTACATTATAATTTATGTAGCCGCTTGAAATATGACATGTGGCAGGAAAAAACACTTATTGGAGGAGGAAGCATTGGAAACAAAAGATTAAAAAAACGATTTGACAACTAGTCTTTGCTTAATAAATATTAGGAAATGGATTGTAAGTTGCGAAAGATGACAATACTTCCATTTAAACGACAGTGCTGTCTACTAGGCGATGGTGCTGCCATTTATTTACCAAGAACATTGGTGCTACCCACATAAAATAACGTTTAACTGGGCATGCCAGTTTTATATAAACCAAACATTACATATTATGGAGGGTTTATTCACGTCCCTATTGTCGTACTTAACAGAATTATCGCTTTGTTTCAAGTGTTATTAAGCTGTCACAAAATAACAGGAAATTTGAAGTACAAAGAAAATAGGATTGATTGAGGAAAATTGATGTATAAAGAAAAAATTAGTTAATGTTATACGAGAATATAAGCTTTCTGTAATTTGGTAGCTACAACCCGTCTAATATCTGCCGGTCACGTGTCTGTACTAGAAAAGGTTCAGCGAGGTAATCCTATGAGGAATGTGTTTGAGAATATTGTTGAGGTTGATAAATATAATGGTCCTACACGTTGACCCTCGCATAAGTATCACCCGTGGTCCCCACTCATTGTAAATACAACCAGACGAGCAACGAAAATGTACAAAGTTAAAACAATTTAAAAATAACACGAGAACATTCGGAACGAATTTCACTTTTATGCTAATTGTTGTAGCGTCAAAAATATGTTGCCTTTGTTACGTTTAATTATATTAGCATACCTCTTCGCCTACAAGGAAGAAAGAGCCCAGATTGTCAATAGTTCTATTTTTACAGATCTGGTATGCTTCTTTTATATCCATATCTCTCGTTCATTAAGCACGCTGATATCGAAGCGTTTTGAAAACTTCGTTATAAAAATTCTTAAAATAATACCACGATATAATATCAAGAAAATAATTGGCACAAACAATATTTCATAGTCGAATTCAATGTAATCCTTACTGTAAATAGACAAAGACGAATAATGTAAGCAACAAAATTAGAGTATTAGAATCTTAAGTTTTTTTTACATTTAGGCAATTTCCACGAATAAATATTATGATTGTATGCCCAATACTTTTACAGCTCTAACAGTAATGAGAATGAAAGCATAACAGTGGAAATAATAGAGGGACAAATACAAAAAACAAATGGGGAGGTATGACATAAGCATCGCCGTAAGTAGGGCAGAGCGATGAGAAGTATGACCGTAAATACGAGGATCGCCGACAAGATTTTATTGGGCACATTTAGAGTAATTGAAACAAATGATTTTGATTAAACCATTCATTTTATTGATTCATTAAACCATTCAGTCCATGATTAATAATCTGATTGCTAATAACAATTTCAAACAATCAAATTAATCACCAAGTTTCGTCTTAGATAAGATTTTAGAGGTTTAATTGGAGGTAGTTGATGCGTTTTAATAAAAGTATCATGGTTAGCAGAGGAGTTGTAATGAATAGATAAATCAATCGACAGTCGTTTATTTGTCAGTAAGGCTTACAAGTTATTTCATGACAATGATAATGATGCTCTTACTGTGCCAACTAAGGCATACAAATATTAAATTACTATTAATTTTTAACAAGGTAAGATCTACGTAGGGTAATTTGGTAATAATGTTAAAGGAAGTTCGTAATACCTTCAGGAATCTCGGAAAGCGGATGATGGGGTTGGTTCCAATTTTCAGCTGGAGGAGGTCGAGTGGAGTGAGAGCTGCCAGATCCAGTAGAAACGACCGTGATGTTGCATAGTGCTTCGCAAGCTTCTTCGAGTCGTACACCTGTTGGATAACAAACGATATAGATCATGTAGAACATAAAGATATAATATGAGTAGTTGGCAGTGTCGTGGTGCATTATACGATGCAGTATTGACATTATTTCGCAAGGCTTAAAAATCATCATCATTAACCCTTTTATTCTTCCATTACCTATTGGACTCGGCGCTATATTTAGAATGAAAGGATTAAGGCCAAAGTCTGCGTAGTATTAAAAGTATTAACTTACCGTATGACAGAAATACTTGCCATCAATCCTTGCTCCAAGTAGCCAGTCCGAAACTGCACGACTAAATCCAAAGTAAAAACCAAATCGCCGATGCCGTCACACGTCACCCAGAAGTAGTGGCACATGCTCTGTACAAAAATATGGAAGAGATATGAGTATGAGGTGTCTTCATCATTATAATTGTGTTCATCACTTTTGCCATTGGCATCATTGATCAAGCAGTGAGTCAGTACATCAATCAATCGATCGATTACTAGATCTATTGATTAATCGGTCAATCGGTTAATCGATCAATGTATCAGAATTCTCTCATATAGTTTCAGAAATGTGTATTAAAATTCTTCTTAAAAAATCTATAACTTTTTCTCTACTTTAACGAATTCCATAACAGGTTTAATGAACGTATAAGAACGTTTAAGTCCTTTAACCTTGACATTGTTAATACCTATATTCCCTCATGCCTAAGTTTTTTCAGTCCGATGTTATTGTAAGAAAAGCTCAACAGAGCTGTATAAAGACTAACGTTTTTCACGCGCAGTCCGTAATAAAGCATGTGGGGTCAAATTGGAAAGGTTCGATAGGGATCTTAAAATGGATTTGGGCAGCAGTTAAGTCCCGAAAGAGTTTTCACACTTCTCCCGATAGCTATGTTCAGTTAGCACGTCGTCTTGGGAAATAAATGGAAAATGTTACAATATAAGCAAATCAGTCGGCTTCGCCCAAATATGTTCTGTAATTTCCCTTCGAATGATTGAAATTTTATCACCAGAGCGTAACGATACCTACGTAATGGTATTTCCTTATTTAGTCGACTGCTGCGATATAATCTATACTTAAAACTGTTTGGTAACGATTATATTCATATGAAACTCGTATATATCCATAAGACAGGAACATGAAGGTTTATTTTGGCAATTAGGTCAGACCTAATGAATACTTAGCATCCCATGCCGTGGATAGGAATAAGAATGAATGAACGCGATTTTTAAATTTTGGCGAGCGTTTGCGTGTATTGGAGCTAAAAGATTATTACTGTTCAAACCCTTGTCAGACAGTTTAGGAGCAATTTGAGAATGTTCCGACAGGCGCGTTAGCCACTAATCTTCCTTATTGTATATAATTCTATAGAGTATTGCAGCGTGCTCCAATTGTCCAAAATTCACAGAACAACAAATTCTATACAGGTAACTTGAAGAAAGTTTTTGTACAAGAATGAGTTTAAATCGCAATACTCAACTGAAATGTTTCATAGCATCTTGGACAAAGCTTTATCTAGGTGAGTACGCAACGAACAGCTGAGCTTGTTCTCTATAACAATGATTCATCTCTGTACTTTAGACGCCTAGTTTTCTACGACAAAATGTTGTGTCGCTTTCTTTGTTACATCGCATTCACATTTGGAATTCGAGACTAGCAACACATGTCATGGACGTACTCGTATATGTACGAGTAACTCTTGAAATTGACTCTTTCTAGTATTAGTCTAACTTGTTTCGTGACAATTTCTAAGTGTCTTTTGGGTATAAAACCTTCAACCACATTGCCCTCAAGAATCTCTCTCGAAATGTGGTTTGTGGTATGCCTAATATAAATAGGTGGGAAGTACTCACACATTAGATTAAATGTATTACCTGCAACTCAGGAAAGCTTTGTCGCACGATCAATGTCCACAGATTATACAGGACGCAGATGGTTATCAGCCATAGCCAGTAGAAGTAGAAGTTCTCGTCTGGGTTCACCACGGTGCGGGATACTCTGACTCTCCGTCGCCTCTGTCTATTAGCTGATCTAGCCTCGCCAGTCGCGCCTTCAGATCCTGTATCTTCTACCTGTAGTAGGTTCGAAAACATTTATTATCTCCTAATACCATCTAAATCTTAAGTGTTAAATTCTTTCGAAAATCAAACCATTGATTACTTTGTGTAATACTATTAGCTTGATTTGATTAATTTAGGCGGAGTCATGAGGGGAGTATACGGTTCAAAGATAAGATACCACGTGAACCCCACTGAATCTGCTCTTTACACATATGTATATCAGTGGGTATATTGAGTACCAAGTTGGCGAAGCGTGCTCAAGTGAGTCTTATATATACTCCTAATACAGTTTTTAAAAGCTGTATATTATGAAAATCTTAGCATATCTTTTTAATAAAATCGATCAGGTTTGTTAATTAGCAACATTGGTTTTTAAGCCCTCTATATGATATGCAATTGTAAGCTTACTGTATTCGATTACTTTCCAGCATTCGAAGAGAAAGAATATTGGAAAATATCAGAAAAATAGTTTTACAACTTCTTTAAGAACACAACGATTTTAATTTCTAAACATATAATAATGACAATACATTGACATGAAAGACCTGTTTAGCCGCCTTTAATCTTTATAAAGCACTTCTATAGAGATCTAGCAGTGCGAAAAGCAAAAATGACAATGACCTTGTCATTCTGTTATGACTGTTAAAAACCCAGTTTATTTACTCCGTACGGTTAAGGTACGATTTTCTATATTATGAACGCGATACTAAATTAACCAATGTTTAAAACTTCGTTGTTCATTGCCCTAGAATTCGCTGACAGAATATGTATAATAGTTTGCATATATAAAATTTTAATTTTGGCATAAAAAGTATTTAAAGGTAAAAAATATAAGATAATTATGTTAGAAAATTAATTTTAATTTACCCAAGAGCCATATTTCTACACAAAAATAATAAATATCGTTATTAGAAACATCATCCGTCATTTGCTATAACCATTTCGCAACATCCGCGCGTTGCTGGCAATAAATATATCAGCGACATCTCTCATATCGTGAAACGAAATTAGGGTATATTAATTACGCAAGTATTATTTAACAAATATCTATATAAATTATTGCATAGTATAACTTTAATATAACTCCAGTTAGGTGGACTGATATTAAAGTTATATAGGCAGCAGTAGGATGCGACGAGCTGAAGATCGAGCTCAGTAGCGAGCTATTAGGGAGGCCTATGTCCAGCAGTGGACGGGAATAGGCTGATGATGATGACGATAACTTCAATTTCGTAAACGCATATAATATATATGTGATTGGCACGCTTATTTGAAGAGACTAATGAATGTGGAAGAAGGATGTCAAGTCGGCAAAGATAAAATTATTTGACACTCCGTTCTCTGACTATCCTGTAAAGGACCTGGCGCGGCATTATAATAATAAAAATATAATTTTAGGTAATAATTAATTTCAATGTATGTACGCGTCTCTTACCGTCTCCTGCGTTTCTGGTATTTGACGAGTGGAGAACCTCTTCAGGAATGAATCTTCTCTCTTCAGTGGTGGTTTCTTCTGTATGGCCGAGCTGAGTTGCACCGTTGTCCTTAACTTCATCCATCTTTGATTCGACTTTGTTCTGTGTTTGATGAAATATATTTATACAAAAGACAAGTATTTTTCCATATGTAACAAATTAAAAAGCGGAAGTACTTAATCATGCTTTCAAAATTATTTGAAATTTATATTAGGCAGATTTTTAAATTAAGTAAAGTTCTTTATTTTATCTAAGTGTCGTTGATTTAATCTTTTTATTTTCATCATATTAAGGAAAAACATTAAGTTGGGTTACACAAATAAAGGTTGTAAATAGAAAATTAAAGATGAATTTGATCGCTACGTGTTGCGGTTTGTGTCCAATTTAAAAATTTTTAATTCAAATATTATGCTACGTATCGTGACTTTCGTGAAATTTAAAAACTTTGATTCTCTATCTTGCTACACATTGTGGCCTTGAGCCAATTTAAAGATTTATAAATATAGTTTAAGTAAGACACGTGCAAACAAAAAAACTACCTCTCGACATGCGACATTGCAACCTTATATAGATAAATAAAAGATCATTAAAAAATATACACCACCCGTAGAGCAAGAGAAGTGAAACGTATCTATAAAATCACGTCTAAAACTAATATATCTAAAACTGAATCTAAAGTCGTCTCTAGGCTTAACTCTATCGATATAAAACGTCATTCGGATGCAATTAAACAGTAATAAACAAATCGGACATCTCAGTGAGAGAAGGGATAAATAGAATAGAATTGTTTGAAGGCAAAACCAGTATAGACACAATAATCACAAGAAAACACACAATATTTAGTGAGTAAAGTACCATCCTATACACAGACGAAGGTAACACATTAGTGAGAAACGATAAACATACAATGATATATATATAGATAATATAATAAAACAATTGAGACAACGATTCGGCATTACCGTTGTCCAGTTTCTGTTCGAACCTCTTTATTTTCCTGAGAGCTTGGTAGTATGCCATGACAGCTTGAACGTGCCTCCATTTATGACCGCGTTTGTCTGACTCTGACCCGGGCGTTTCGGGGTCCTGGATGGTATTGTGTGAGCTTGACGAGCTCGACGCAACGATCGGTTGCCTATAAAGGGATGTAGTGTGTTACATGTGGGACGGTAGGCGGTGCGCACAGTAGAGTGCAGTGCTTAAGGGCAAACCCTATTGTCAGTTCACAAAGTTGGAGAACTTGTAGGATTAAAAACGAATATGTATATCTTAATTAATGCGAGAAAAAACTTGTTTCAATTATTGATATATTTCTTATTAAAAAAATTGCAATAATTACGAAAATGGTATTGTATTTATTTTTGAAATCCGTTAAGAGCTAAATCGAGTTTTAATCTACTGGTTCTCCAAGTTTTCGCACCTAGACTCTTAATGGAAAGCTCTCGAAAGACTTAACAAAACAAAACAACATGCATAGTAACAAAATTATATATAGCCTAGTTCAGCCTTGTCTATGTGCGCGTGGCACTCCGTATGTTTGTAGTTAGTGTTATTTTGGCGGCAAGTGTGGCATCCAGCTGTGCGGGCAGTGTCTTCTAATGATTGTATCATTTACCTACTGTTAGTCATTGCTTTTCGTGACATAGATAATCAATTATGTCACGTTTGATATAAACATTGGCACGGCTTTCATGAAAGCTAATTATTTTTTAATTATATGTTAAAAAAGTATAATGTTGTAATTTAATATGATATTTTATTTTTATAATTAATTTATATTTTTTTTTACAAAATATGAATGATATTTTTTTCAATTATACATTGAAAATAGTACCTTTAAACTTTAATATGAAATCCTAGTAAATAAAATATTGTTTCCAAATTAATTTATTCTGTTTTTTTTCCAATTCATTAATGATGGGAACTTTAATAATATTGAATTTCCGAATTCCGTTAAATCTTTTTTTATACTTTTCGTACATATTAAAAAAATATATATTCAGCATTAACATTAGAAAGCCGTTCCAAGTCATAGTTTCGGGATCGTCAGTGCTATCCACTAGGGTGGTTAAGCGTTTTTAAAGCAGTGGATACATGAGCCCACTTACATGTCCTCTGGCCGCGTATTTGGCGTCATTGGAGTCAATTTGCTCAATAACCTAAATGTTAAAATTGTCACGATTTACTTTTTGACACTGTGCGATCACTAAGATCATATTTGACCGGAACACGTTTATTTACAATGCAATGAATTGCAATTTAATTCATTGTTTTACATTGCGAAATTGCGATCAAGTCCTAGTCCACACAAAAAATAAATAATAATTCAAGTTCTCTCTTTTACTAAAATATATTAATATGTATAGATAAATATAATATCGGTTTTTCAAAACTCTCACCTGATGCTGTTAAGGCAGCATATTAAACGACCTACAGAAGACTCGGAAGCTCTTCTATTGGAGATTTTTTAATGGAAGGCGGTAACAAATTGTTGACATTCGTCTTGGTATGGATCAAATCTATATATCTCTGGACATATCCTAGACACTCTAGGTTCCCTAGGGATGCAATGTTTAATAAAGCGGAAGAAAGGGTTCACGATTTGCTACCCTTCTAGTATGGGGATAGTTGGATTTGTTAGAATTATTCGCCTAGATCAGGGATTTCAAGAGTTGTAAAAGACCCAACGTTTTGTATTCTTGTCCCTATTTTTAAATTACTAGTAGAGGAAGGGTTGACTGTACCCAATTGTCCCTAACAATTTATTTGAATAAAAAGGTGGTCTCCTTGAATATCTGAATACTTTTAGGGTTAAGATCTATAAAACAGTGGAATAATAGCGGATTTACAGGCAATTCACGGATTCAAAGCGATTTATGATATACATAGTGATCTGTGATATACATTTTAAACTGTATGTACAAAAAATATTTTCATAAATTCATATAATACAAGCCCTTCTACCATTGTCTTCTGCGGGAAGCTGCTGGATTCGGATGATCCAAGTCCGGAAGTGGACATCTAAAGGCTGATGATGATGATATAGTACAAACTATAAACAATAAACTTTATTAGCATTCTTGCAAAAAACAAAAAAAATGTTCTGTCTTAAATTTAATTCGAGCTTCTTCTATTTTCAGATATCTTCATCATTGACTCTTATTATTGAAAAGTTAAATCAATAATCTGATATGTCGAACCAGTCTGGATTACCAGATCACATACGCCTCAGAGATTTTTCTAGATATTGGGATGTACTAAAATACTATTCTCCACGTATCGTAGAATATTAAAAGGCACTATGCTTTGGAAACTCGGCAAAAGCGTTCCGGATCGCTACAAATGAATTCGCAGTGAAGGGAGCTTATATGACAGCTTTTATTTAAAGAAAGAGGATCCTACATGCAAATTGTGTGGAAATCCAATAAGACAGACAATATCGCTCCTCGCGCTGGAGTGTATCCCGCTTTTAGAGTTCAATGTAGCTTAGAGAAGATCCCGAGTGATATCAAATATCTATATTAAGATTTTATACACTTCTTACCAGGCGAAGTTGTTTTAAACAAACCTGTTATAACAATAAGAGGGATACAGTACAGGGTTTCTCCGAAGGCCAATATAAAGGGGCTTTATTAGTTCAGTATTATTAGAAAGAGTGGCATATGAAGGAAAATCACGACAGGTCTAGAGAGATATACGAGTATGTATATAACTCTCGGTACTTTCTGGCTACCTCGCAAGGCACCGACGTGATGCATTGACTGCTCTCTAAATCGAATTCAATTAGTTTGTGTAGAGTTATTAGCAGTTATATGTGCACTTTGATAATATATTATACAAAATAAACTCGTGTTGATAATACTATTTGTACATAATTGAATCTTTTACCAAAAAGGGCACATTATAAAAAGGCAAAAAGGTCAAACCCTCCGAGTGTCTCCCAGGATTTTCCCAATTGAGGTCGCGTGCGACCCGATAGTGGATTAAGACAAAATGTATCATTAACTACTAAATGTACTATCAACTAAAACGTGTACTAGGAAATATTTCGTTGACTGTTTTTTCTTTCTGCTTCATTGGTTGAGTGGTTGCAAGCGCGACTGCTGATGGAGCCGTCCTGTATTCTATCCTTGGGTCATGAACATGAAATGCATAGTAGTAGGGTATTTAGTTATGCGCCCAGTATATGGTAATAGGCCTTCCCTACATTCCTAGGTGCGACGTATAACATAACCGGTGAATGGTGAACGTGTACTACAGTCCCCTGCCTGTCCCTTTAGGGATATACAGGCGCCAGTTACGGGTTTTCTTTCTCACTTTACTGTAACACCACTTGTTTGAACTATGCCATAAATTGAGACACTGAAAATCAGTGGGCGTCGCTTTCCGAGACAATACTGAAAATGCACCCTTTCTAATGAAAGGGTGCATTTTCTGCGGTGGTGGTGCTGCTGCACTCAAGAACAATTTAATTAACGGTTACATTAAGTGCCACTGTTTATGATATTGTACTTGATTTAGTTACTTTATTCTATTTATGTTGTTGTAGTGTTTCTTAATAAAAAAAGGCTTCTACTTCTTTAGAAGTTGCAAAAAGATATACTTAACGCCTAATTATATTGGGTCCTTTCGTATACTTAATTTTATTTTATTAAATATTTATTTTGTTCTTTTTATGTTTTTGCATTGTTCTTTAATAAATAAAGATTTAAATATCTGTATTGACGTGCATAAAAGAAATATTTAACTCATAATTCTATTAGGTACCACCATCTCTTTTATTGAATTTTATTTGGCAATTTTTTTGTTCTTTTTATGTTGTTGCAGTGTTCTTCAATGAATAATCGTGCCTACTTCCATTGTAGTAACACTTGCAAGAGGGAATTGGGGTCTCTGTTGCTTAATTTCGCAAATAGCTTGCAATTTTCATCGACATTAAACCCGAAACGCTTTCTCACAGTAGTAAGAGTTGATTAATCTTTCCCAAGACCCTAGAATAGGGTACAATACCTTTCTTCACTAGTCCGTTCTGAAGCAGTCATCATTTATAGTTCGGACGTCGTTATGTTGATACCCCTCATCATGACAGTACATTATACAATTTGTTTTCCACTACCGAATTTAGTTTTTGTTTATTTAATTATGATTGTCATATACTTTGTTTACTAATTATTCTTAATTGTAGAGAAAGCATGTGTCATCTGTATTGATAACGGTGTTTGGCATTTGTTACTCTCCGCCTAGTCCGCGAGGAACCGTGCGTGATGATATAATAATATTAACTAATTATTTATTATTATATCCTATAACAAGTTTTTGTAATATATGACATGAGGAATAATATTGAATTGTCATCAATACAGATGAAAACAAGATAGGCGACAGAAGAAACTGATGAAGAGCTATGAAGTTGTATTATTTAACAAGCTGTGGTATAACATTTGTCATTACATAATGAGACATTGTTGATTCAATCAGATTGCCCATTGTATCCCGAGGGAGCGACAGAAAGGTTAGATTTGTAATGGTCGAACTGCCGCAAGGTCTAACGTGCTCAATCCACTCATTAAATACATTAAGTAGATTGCTTCACAGATCACTACAGTGAGGGTGAGTTGGATCGATAAATGTTAGGTCCACATTAGATTGGTTTGTTACGACTTATTATGGAAAATTACCCCAAAAACTTCAGCCGTTTTCTCTTCAGTTTGAGATTGTTTTTCATCTGTCTAAATCTGGTCTAATATAAATTGTTACAAGCTTTGTTATCTCTATTGTTTTTTGTAGTTTTTAATTTACGTGGTGTCATCATCATCATCATCATCAGCCTATCTTTGTCCACTGCTGGACATAGGCCTCCGCAAAAGAGGGTTTATGCCCATAATCTACACGCTGGGCATGCGGGTTGGAGATCGCAGGGCACGGCTTTTCGCACCGCCGACGCTGTTACCCGTCGGCGGCCAGGGCACTTAGCCGTGCCTATTTAGGCTGCGCTATACCGCAATCAGCCGGTCGCATCCAACCACTGCCAGCCACTTTGCGTACATTCTCACTCCACCTAGCTGGAGGGCGTCCTACGCTACGTTTGCCAAGTCGCGGTCTCCACTCCAGAACACGTCTGCTCCAGCGGCTATCGGTTAATTATATACATATAAAATATTCATTGTTCACGTTCGTATTGGTAATGTCAGATACATAATAGTCTATGGCAAAATTTTAGCACACAGCAGAATTTTATACAGATGTGCCTACTACTCGTATTTGCGATAAGGTCCTCAATAATGTATATATATACATTAATATTCATAAAAAATGAATTACGGTCCAATTGCGACCACTGAATGACCACGAGTTTTAATAAATTAGCTTAGTATCATGTTGCGAATTTGTGTCAAGCAGCTAGTTATCTGTATGAACAAAGGAAAATTTACAAGAAGATAATAACAAATCTTATTTAAACCAGACAAAAGGAAACACTGTACAATATAGCTATTTTATGAAAATCCTATTCAACTTCATGAAGTGAAAGTGTTTTATTAGTTTTACTACTTCTGAGTTTGTTTGAGGATTGTCGAGTCCCGGGATAAAAGGTAGAAGGTGCGGTGAGGGATACTTTTCAGGACTTTAGAAGCAAATCTCCAACTATGGACTTGTATGAAGAAGTCAAACTAAAAGGTTTATATCCTTTTAGAATTTGTTCCAGCGGTTAGAATCCCTGACCGCTGATCCGGAGATACTGGTTTCAGTTCCCACACATGACATATAGGAGCGATGAGCATAAGGATTTTTTTTATATTAGTATGTTTAAAACGTAACATCACGCCTGTAATCACCGAACGGGTAGGCAGAGTAGTGTAGTACATTTCCACGTTTCACCAGTTACGTTTACGTCTCATGGAATAGGTGGTGAGCCTATTGCCATACACCGGGCACAAATCCAGACTTCGAGTCGTTACTAGAAATTCTAAAGTAGAAAAATCTAATAGTACCCGACCCGTGATTTGAACCCAGGACCTCCCGATCGGCAGTCGCGCTTGCAATCACTCGACCAACGAGGCAGT
>DWEC01000768.1:0-15371 GCA_018245735.1 Microceris miodesmiata
GTGAAATTAATATTGACTCAATAGTGTTCGATGTTGACTCAACATTATTCGATGTTGACTCAACATTATTCGATGTTGACTCAACATTATTCGATGTTGACTCAACATTATTTGATGTTGACTCAACTATGTTTGATGATCAGGCTGATAAACTTTAATTATTACAATATTGTATTTTGTTTAATTGTAGGAATGTTTAATTACAGTAGATATTACTTCACATTCCCACTTTAAATTTCGTAAATTGTTTTATAGATATTAAAAACGGGCATACTTATATTATATACGAGTATGTAGGACAAAAGCTTATTAATATGTTACATACTAGGAGTTGATAATTTTTGTCTACTTTATTTCACATACCTACGTGTGAGAAATAATTGAAAATACTACGCATTTAAATGAGTAATGAAATGTAATAATTAAAACTGAAACTATTTGAAACCTAATGCAAGATAGAATACATGATAAAACATGAATATTTCATCAAGATACAAGATGTAATGCAGTTAAACATTATAACTATAAAACGGATTGATGATACTGATAATAAACGAAAACATAAGGCTGCCAATAAGACTTCAATGTTAAGATTCCTTTACTAAACCCATCTGTAAACTCAGTTATTGTTTACTGCTAATTTTTAATACACTAAAATGAGGAAAGTTCTAGAAAACTCTATATATGTACATATTACGATGTCCTTGCGAATATACGTGAACGAAGCCTTAAAAAGATTCCAGATCCGGTATTTTATTGCAGCCTAAGCTCATAATAGATGTTACGTTTAAGGTATGATATGTTGGTATATATTATTGAGATTATGTAACTTTAAACGGCTCGTTCGATTTTTTGTTCCGTTACATCCGGGGCATATTTGAAAAGAAGCAATTCGAAAGTGTTCGAAGTAATATTTATACCACATTACATCTGATGAATAATATGTTCCGTATAATGCTTGTAATTTTACATCTGGTATATGCAAGACATATGTGTATATGTTATATGTCAGATGTATACTTAGATTTCAAATTAAAATTATACACTTCGTATGTACCTAAATAAAATCTACACATATAATAAAACTGTAACTGATCGCTGTTTGTACATGGCAAATATATTTAAAAATTCATAATCGGGGGCCTTTATATACGCAAGAGAAACCAAAACTTTTTTTTTCATTTTGTCTCTTTGTCTGTATGACTGTATGTTTGTTCACGAAAATTTCAGAAACAGTTTATCCGATTTGAATCCAGTTTTCAGAATTTTATTGCGAAGGGCTTCACTTAACGGTTAGTGTTATTTCATTTAAATCAGTTGACAAATAAAGAAGTTATGTCAATTTATGTCAAGTATGACGTAATATGTACCAAGAAAAATAGATCTGAATCTATATGATCAATCATCATATCATCATATTAAATAGGGTTCAGTGTAGGCTGGAAGGTTAGGTTAGGTTAACCCGTACGAAGTCGTGGGCACGTCTAGTCAATAATAAACTCCCAATTACTTTTGAGAAATTCAATTTAGAATAATCCAATAACATTAAATAACCCGGGTAACGAACCTAGGACATGTTATCCAGCTATCACACATGCAACGACAGGACCAACGAGACAATAAACTATATAATTAAAAGTCCCTGTGTTATGACTTAATATATGTAAATGTACATACTGTGTAGAATGCAGTAGACAATGCATAGAAGTATGCTCCGTAGTTTTTGTCAATATATTAATGAGATGCTGGGTGCATATGTAATGAGCATATAACAAATGTATTATTTTGCACTGTGTACTGTAGTATTATGTTGTTGTTGGAACGTCGGTATTAAACGCGGGCGTCTATTGTCTGGTGAACGCAACAATGGCTCTATCGCTATTGATGGAACAATAGCGGGTGGATACGGATTAGCTGATGCATAGGATAATGCAAATGTTAGACAGATGGCAAAAAAATATTAATTATTAAACTTATAAATTATTCATTATTGAACTGCTTCCTTGCTCAAGTGGTTCCAAGCGCAACCGCTGATCGAAAGGTTCTAGGCTCAAATCCCAGGTCGCCTACTATTGGATTTCTCTGCTTTAGATTTTCTAGTCGAAGTTTCTAGTGGTGTATGGCAAGAGGCTCGCCACCTAATCCATGGGACGCAAACGTAACTGGTAAAACGTGGGAGTGTCCTACATCCCTCTCCCTACACCCTCTGTCTGCAACCTCTGCCTACACCCTCTGCCTACACCCTCTGCCTACACCCTCTGCCTACACCCTCTGCCTACACCCTCTGCCTACACCCTCCAGAATTAAACGCGTGATGTTTAATTATTTATTATGAAATAAATATCTTGAAATATCTCGAGGCACGTTTAATTGGTTATTACACAAAACCCGTTTCTTAATAACTAGATTGGATATCCTGGATATTCTACAGCCGCATCCCCGAGGCCCACTCAAAGTTTACACTATAATATGTGCAATAAAATTTAATTTACGTTCGACTTGCTGTACGGTGAAAAAAATATCACAAGGAAAGTTACACGTCTCAAGTTCTCGTAAATATTCTGTCTAGCGTATGCAATACGAGTATGTCAATCCGTACTTGGTCAACGTGGCAGGCTATAGCCTTAAGCCTTTTTGTGCTGAGACGAGACCCGTGTCCAAAGATAAACGGGTTCATGGTAATGATATAATAGTTCCTGTTTTTTTTTCGCAAATAAATTTAATCTCACCAAAACATTATTTATAGTGATCGTCGATATCATGCTTCGATAAAATTTAAAAATAAATATACAAATACTTTTATATAAAATTTAAATGAGAATGCAGTTATAGAAAAGCTTGGGAACTAAAAGAATGATTAGTACTTAGATTTATCGAATTAGTCATAAGAGTGACATATAACCATAAACATGTCATAATCAACATTAGCCCTTTTCAGTTCAATGCTGGAAGTAAGCTTTCCTTAGTAAAAAGGGTTTTGCCCATAATCCCACACAGCCTTCGGCTAAGTATCTAGGCATATATGCAAAATATGGTAAGCTCCTTATTATCAACAAATTTATGTCCAGATGTCTGGTGGATTTGTATCCATGAAACGTTTATGTGTTTGTGTAACCTCTGTTTAGTTATTACTCTATAACACAACAATAACGTTGTATTCGGGAACAATGACTAATACTAACTAAACGAGACGATATTTTAAGACAATTTTTTGTGTTGAAGTAAAAAAGCAATTAAGGTATGTAAAGATTAATACGATTATATTTAGTATTCGGTGCTCGCTGTTTACCTACCCCATATCAAACCCAGCGTAACGAAACAATAAAAATAATAATGACTTAATTAAAATTATATTTCTTCAAAGATTACATATGTACCAACATGTAATTTATAAGAGGCTTATAAAAACCGTGCGGCCTTGTTTTTGAATAATTAATACACCGTGAAATCGTAAGAAAAAGTTGTAAAACTCACTCGGATTTTTACAACATCTCATCAAAATGTAATTCAGTTCACTATTCATTAATTGTGAAATGATATGCATTCTAACGAAATCTTTGATTGATTCTACTGACGATCTATTGATTAAATGATTAACTAGTCCGACTGCTGAATCATGGGTCCTGGAATGGATACCCATCCGAATTTAATATTTGTGGCTTGAGCACAAGACGGTTTCTTCTATATCTGAGTATCAAACAAACTTCAAAAGCAATCCCTTATATTTGTTCAACAGAAATCCAATATCAAAGTAAGAGTCATGAAAAATATGTTTTTTATAAATTTAACTTGTCAAAAAAAGACGTAACACCGGATTAGTCACCAATGTGTTACCGGTTCTGAAGGAGAGCTCTTTACCCGCATTTAAAGAACCATATCAACCAAATATCTACTCCTACACATGAATTCGGTAATAGAAGAAACACGTATCGGTAGGAATGGAGATACATGGCGCTTAATGCTCTATCCTTACCCCTAAAAACACCTGGATCGGTGACGACATAATAATAATAATAACAAAGATCATTGAACCCAATGGTTCTGACGTTAAAAAAAGGCAAAATATACAAGTTCATAATCAATTTATTATAAAGATATAGGTCTGTACAGTTTAATACTAATTGTAAATAATGGCACGTGGTTTAGATACGGTAGGGGCGGTAGACGGGGGCGAAGGGGCGCGGCGCGGGGAAGGTGCGCGCGGCGACTACGCCGGAGTCGCTGTATTTACCAGCTTGGTAGCTACCTGCAAGAATATATTTATAATATTATATATACATTAATAAACAACACAACAATATATTCACACAACCATTCGATCTCAAACTAGTCAAAGCCTGTGACGTAACCAGATGTCAGCAAACTAAATATTTATATGTAAGTACGTAAAAATATTCACCCAGACATATAAAACACTCAACTCGTTGATTTATAAGCAATGTCAATAGAATAATATTCAAAGATTCTTCTGCTAATTTAACATTTGCTCGTCTATTATTATACTTTGAGACGCATTCATTCATAGAAGACGACGCAAAAATTACTTTTTAAATAAAAAGTTTCATAGCAATCACTTGGCGACAAAAAAGATATTTTTTTATTATATTATTATCATCATTTTTTCATTAATTTTAATATGTTCATTGTATCTTGTAGATTTATAATATTCCCCATCGCTTATTAGAAATACATTTTTCCACTCAGCACTCCCGGTATCTGCCGAAAACACTAATAAACTCTAATAGTTATAGTAATGAAACAAAGGAAATGATAATGAGCGGTAATGAATCGTCAATTTAAATTCGTTATTTGAAATACTATTTATATTTCAATAATAAAGTCGTCGGTGATCATTATTATAATGATACATCTGTGCACTGACCTCCGTAACGCCCCCTCTTCCCATACTTAGTTAGTTTTTTCTCATATTACCACCTACAACAAACTGATTAACAAAGCGTAGGCAGAAATATTAATACACATTGTACTACCTAAATTCACGCCTGCAATTCCAAAAAGGTAGGCTGAGGAGTGTATTACACACCCACGCTTCCCCAGTTACGTTTACGTACCACAATGAGATAGGTAGTGAGCTTCTACACACCAGGCATCGATTTAGACTTCAAACCGCTACCTACTAGACATTTTTACTAGAACGTCTAGGTTAGGAAAATCTAATACCCGACCTACGATTCGAATCCAGGACCTCTCGATAAACATTCGCGCTTTGCAACCACTCGACGGACAGAGGCGTCCAGTTATATAACGTTATTGTATTATATGACCAGTTTACAAATACTTATTTAAAAATGTATGATGCGTGCCTAATGTACCTACGAATGACTTTTAACATAATTTGATGGTCAATCAATCAAAATGTTAATAGATTGGGGCCAGTGAACTGATTGAATAACTAAACTGTGCAATTATGTCTTCGGTTATCAATAACAAAGTGGCGTCATTGACTTAGGTGTCATAATATTATTAACAACCTCTTGTCTAGGTCGCACTAAGCACCATTTGCCCATAAGAGCGATTTACATTTGAAAAAAGTTAGATTACTATATTATTCGTTGCTAAGGTGGCGTGATAGACCAAGGTAGAACTATATCCCAGGAATGGGCAGTTAAGGCAATTGCAGCTAATCAGTTGTATTTGCACATAATATTAATTACTTCAAATTAAATTAAATACCATGTAAATTCAGTTTGGAATTATTTCGAGGAGTTTGAGATTGGACATAATTGGAATATCATATTAGTTTAAAATGACATTCCAAAACACTTTTACTATTACAATAATATATGTATATCGAATAAGTTTTTCAATAATTATGTGGACCGATAGACATACTCATTTGTTACTATTTCCAATAACCGGTAGCTCTATGAACGTACCCTGTAACACAATTTACGAGTACTTGAACATCATCAATCTAAGCGTGCCGGTTGCTAAGCAACGGCTGGGGTAAACTTATTATAATTACAATAGATGTAATTGCAATATGGTGGCATCCTGACATATGATTTATTATTGCTGATCAATGTTAAAGGTGTGATCTAATGGCGACCAGAAGCATGCTATTAACTTACAAAGTTGTATAGATCTAATGCTGAGCTGAACTAGTTTTAGGTGTCAACTAAACGACCTACTTCTGTCCTGGTTAATTTACTTTTTAATATTTGTAATTATAGATATTATTATTATATCACCACGCCAGATCAGATCCCTTACGAGGTAAGCAGAGAGCTGAACCTGCTAAACTTATACATATGTATTTACTATGATATCTAAACTTACGGCTATATATTTTATGTGAGTTTTCATTTACAGTAAACAGTAATAATGATCATTTTCGGTTTACGCTTGTCAATACATCAACTCGTCAATAGACCAGTGGCTTAATATGTTGTCAGCTTGCAAGTTGTCAAAGCCAGGTTACCGTTAATGGGTAATTTATTATGTGTTATATCGATGTTCTCAAATGTTAATAACTTCGCAGGGTTTCTGTATTTCGAGGGACTTTGGCAGACTGTGTATCTTGAGTAATGTTTATATTTCCCGTGTAATCTGACATTTTACGTTCCTGTACTAATTCTATTTGTTAGTAATAGTCTGTCATCATATCCAATGGGTTTAGGGGATAGACAGAGAGCACCAAATCCTAACAGACTTGACGTGTTTTTACATTCATCACTCTCTTAATACACACATGCTGGTTTCGGGAATTAAAAGCTTAAATTACAAATGTCTTAGATTTTTGAATGCATTGAGTTATAGTTTCACATGATTTTAAATATCTGTTTACATATAGTTCATACAATTTGCATATTTTTGAAGCTATGATTGTCTACAATACTACATCAGAAAACTAACGTACCATCATCGAAGATTCCACTGGCTTCGTCCCTGGCATTCTCCTGCAAGGCTCTCGCGATAGCCTCTGGGATCGGGGGCGGCGTGGGGATGTGGGCGCCCTGGGCCTGGAAGCCGTTCACGTCAGCAGTGTATCTGACGCTGTAGACCTGGCCATCGTCACCGGTGTAAGCGAAGGCACCTTGCGCTTGGATGCCGTTGGCCTCACGACCGGTCTCCTCGGCTTGGATGCCTGTAAACAATTTTATTTGTATACATACATATGTAGGTATATTTTCCTAATTAATTGATATATATTTTATCCATAAACGCCCAATGACTAATTTAGCGTTGCAATGTTTCGGTTTCATTCTATCAAATAAAAGATAAAATAGCTATATCTTTGTAATTGAAAGATTATAAATACGTTTTGTATTGTGGTCTACTAATAATAATAATAATAGATTACATTGTAGCGTCATATAAGATCCTATTTAAACTGTAGCACATATATCTACAACTCTGAAGTTACAGTTACAACTCTTAGCCATTAAAAATGTGACAATACCCGTATAAAGTCAAAATTAATCAACATAAAGCGAAAAATGAACCGATTTTAAATTATAGTTTAACATTACGCCTGTAATCGATAAAGGTACAGGCAAAGGAGTGTAGTACATTTCCACGTTCTATAAGTTACGTTTACGTTCTACATGGCATAGTTAGAGAATATAACGCCATACATGAGATACATATCCAGACTCTGGCCAATACAAGAAATGTCTACAAGAAAATCAAAGTTACAAAAATCCAGTAGCACCCGACCCGGGATTTGAACCCTAGACCTCTCGATCAGCAGTCGCGCTTACAACCACTTAGTCAAATTAAAATTATAATTCCATTTTATTTTGTAAAGGACATTGGTCATTAACCTTTCAGCGAATATAAACAACGAGATAATGTATGACAGATTTCTTAAAACATTTAAGTTAAATTCAATATGACCTTAGCCGAAATTCAATCAACATTCTCAAATCACTTCATACAGGAAACGTACGTGAACTATTAACATTGTGTTCTTCATACCGATGTACCAAATGTCTCAGGAACCTTGACTTTATAACAGATGCATTACAAAAATACTTGTAGGTTAGTAGATGGATCCTATGACTTTTGTTCAATATTGGGTGCGCCGCCGAATTGGGTAACAATGTACAAAGTTTACACGCTATTTTTAAATGATAAATTGATTCTAGAACATCATGATTCCAATTTCAAAATGATATTGATTTATATTCGAGAGTAAGAATATGAAATAGCAAATGCGATATGACTATATTTTGAAATTGTGTTAATATTCATTTAAAATGAACTTTGACATCTTGAAATAAATATATCGAGTTTACGAAATTAAATTTAAAAAAGATGGTTATATTCTTAAATTGCATTTGGCTACGTTCGATACATATTTAATATACTGCATAATAAGCATACTGCATATTTAATATACTGCATATTTAATGTACTGCATATTTAATGTACTGCATATTTAATGTACTGCATGTTTGATGTATTGCAAAATATTGAATAGACATGCCAGCTCCATAACATTAAATCTGTCAATTAAATTACTATGTATAATTATCTGTAACATCTAATCGTAGATCTCATAAATCACCACCATTAAGAAAACCATACTCATAGCCTCAAACTCTACATTATGTCGCTATATACACAAATGTTACGAAAGCTAACAGATAGATGTGTATCGACATTCGTATTCATTAGACAGTTATTCGGAAAAAATCAAGTCATGGTGTGGCTAAACGACTTTATTACAACACACGAAGAGGCTACGAATTTGCTACATATGTATAAATAACGCATCGTTCTGACTTTTATTGACGCCGTTACAAATCGTTATAATGAGGCTTACGCACATTCCGTCCAGTTTATCTATCAATACACAGATACGACCTTTACTTGTTTAATGATATTTAATTATTGATTATTGTAAGTCGTATTCGGTTAAATATAAAAAGCGTTAAAGTTCTACGCAGTTCGTTGGCAGTTGGATATTTAATCTATTATTTTGCAAATTTTCTAAAATCAAATTTTCTAAAATCTTTTTCTAATTGACATTCTCTAAAATCAAATTTTTATTTGATTTTCGATCTTCTTAACTGCTAATTGCAACTAAATTTTAAGTCTGATATTTTTACTTCTGCTTTATAAGTTTCTTACTTTTCGCACGGAATAGTTTTACTGATGACTACGGAAGGATTCAAAACATTTATTTATAAATTAAGTAAGCAAAGGATTAGGCCTAGAAATAATAGAGTAAGACAAGTTTATTAACCGCGATTCTATCGTTCGCTTATATAGTAACGTGCACAGGCAGTGAGTAAGCGTCCTAACCGTTATTAGTTATAATGGATTATGGTGAATTTGGTATACGGCGTGGTTTGAGTAAAATTTATGTGTTTATAAAATGTAAATTAACAGACCAAGATTTTAAAGTAACTAGTTTGAAGTAAAATAGTTTTGTTATTCATTAATTCAAAATGTATTAGAACAGCTAAAGGAATTAATTTTGGAGTTCCTCATCATCAATTCTGTCATCGTTCTATTATTGGACACGGATCTTCTCTTGGAACGACAAGAATAAAGGCTATATATAGTCTGCCACGCTGGTCAAGTGCAGGTTGGCGGACTTCACACAACTTAGAAGACATCATGGAGGACTTAATGGCGTGCAGGCTTACTCTTGATGTTTTCCCTTAATATAACAGTGAATGATATCTAATTTTAAAACGTACATTTTTGTTAAGAAATGCGCGCCAATTTTTAAGCCCAGGTCCCCCTGAGTAGGAGTCTGAATTCTAAGCCATTAGTAATTATTTTAGAGTTCCTGTTAGCCTTGTATTCTACGTAAAGTATTATAATCAATAATATTCAAGTATTATAAATAAAATATGGAATTATAATTATATTAAAAACCATAAATATAAGATGAATGTTAAAGCTCGTTCGTTTTATTTTTTTATTGCTAACATCAATATTATTATTGTCCTGATATATATTTTAATAGCTTCTTAACTTAGTGCTTTCTACTACTCGTATATTCTATTACATGTTTTAAAGTTGTACGTAAATACTTAATTAATTTAATGATGAACCAAAATACTATTTTCAAACTGTCGAACTGATAAACAAGTATTGATCAAAAGGAAATTCAATAATGATCTGAAATCACTTCTATAAAAATAACTTTCAAACAATTTAACATAAAATCTTAAAAAAATCATAAAAGCCATCTCAAATACCTCAACTAATGAATAAAATAATTGATCCCAAAAAAGCCTCAATAATGACCTGATCGCCTCAATATGATCACGATTATTCACAAGAATATTTTATATAACAACGACAATATTATACAACTTTTTAAGAACGAATTATTTCTTTGTGACTATGGAGAACTACTTTTCTATGAATAGATTGTTTTGTTCAAATATTGCTTGGACTTTTAGTAATTTCAATAGCTGTGTTTTTTCAATGGTTCCTTACATAAGTATCGACCCGTTTACCGCTGTTAGATAAGATTTTCTCGAAAACGAAAAGGGTCGTAGTTCGCTGCACTAGTCGAATGCAGGATTTGACTTCATATGCCATAAAGAAAAGTATTCGGGTATGTAACGTAAAATGTGAGGCAGGCAATTCATTTAAAAACATATACATTCAACAGCTTATAAGCAAACCAGGCTTCAAACCCCAGACGCTCGGAGTGGGATCTACAAATAACCACTAATTCGTTGGCGTCACTATCACAAATATCACTGGCATGTTACTTTTGATGGGTGCAGTTCATAGAGGAGAAAGTGATATACAGAAAAAATTTGAAGTACTCCAACAGAAATAATTAATATCTTCTTAAATCTGTCACAAATCTGTCTCTACATTGTAGAGTTGGAAAGCCTCACAATTTTACTGTTACCAATAAGTTTAATTTTTTATAGAAATATAGAACTCACCATTTTCAGTATCGTAAGCGAAGTGGTAACCCTGTTCATTGACTTCGGACTCGGATCTGAGGATTGCTGCATTCCTCTCGAGCGATGCCCTGGGCCTTTCTGGGCCCTGATACGTCCTGTATTGTGGTGCGACGTAGTTGGGGAAAGCAGGGAGAGCGCCAGCTGCGCAAGCTCCGATTAAGGCGGCGAGGATGATCTGGAATAAGATAGAATTGGAAATACGGGTTGCTTCTGGAACTTACAATCTACTTAAAATACTCATTATTCCAATTCTTCTAAGAATTAAATATGTCCACAGTTTCAATAATAAAAGTCACAGTCAAAATTCACTTATAATTGATACAAAAATATTTTTTTTGCTCTTTAGAACACCTAAATATAACCCTGTAATGAAATATCTGCTTCTGATCTCAAGGTGGACCTATGTCCATTTTGAGACCAGATATATCTCGTCTATTAAAAATTTACAAATAAATCATAATAGAAAAAAATGATCAGCCCAAGAATACTACATTGGCCTACGAAGTACTACGAATATTTAAAAAAAATTACATTTAAAAATGATGATTAAATTGACAAATTTTCAAACAAATCTACAAAGCGAGAAGATAAAAAATCTATCAGAAATTTGTCTTTGGTATCAGCTTTGCTATTTTTACTCCAATGAATTATATACCGGTTGAAATTTAATCAACATAAATTACACTTGTTCAAATCACAAAATACACATAAATTGACAACTTAAAAAAATCCTATAAAATTGACAAATGGCCGACCGAACTCTCTACTAACAAAGCTAACAAAGTAATCGGTCTATAATATCGTGACTATTTTGTGTGGACGTACCAATTTCATGTTGCTATCTCTTCGGGTACTGATAGTCGAATGTCTTCAGTCGCAGCCTCATCAGCTTATATAGGAGCTTCGTTTGATGGAAGACCACTGTCAAGGACACTAGTAGGATCTCTGCAATACAGATCATAGTGTACGCCAACGCGTGCAAGTTCCACCAGATTCATCAAATATACAAGCAATTTTCGTATCTAAGAACTTAGATATGTAGGCGAAAATTATATGCACAGTAGACGCATCGGTCATATACATGGCTTGTGAACTGTAAAGATTGGATCTATTAAATTGCATTTTTACTCGGCTACACAAAGAGGTTAATGCTAGGCGTAATGATGTCGATTTGTGTAAATTAATTATTTTGTTATTGTGAGACGGGTTGAAAGGTCCGACTTGAAAGGTCCGACTTCCTGAAACAATCAACATGTTTGTCTAATTTTTTAACCCTGTTATCTCATCAAGAAGCAGGTAACGACAGGTAATGTGCGACATCAACAAGACTGTTAAACAATCCACTCAAACTTACTGTACTCTGGTAGCTAATAATACTAGAATAAATACTTGCTAAATACTTCCATTATCCATTCGTGGTTGGTTAGTAAATGCTATTAGGCATTCGGTGCACCCTATTTTAAAACATTATTATGGTAACATCATAACGTAGCATCACGCCTGTAACCCCGTTGGGGTAAGCAGAGTAGTGTAGCACACACCCAGGTGTCACCAGCTACGTTTACGTCCCATGGAATAGGTGGTGAATGGAATATTATAGATGTGTCATAATAAAAATGATAAAACATTAAATAAAGCACATACATACATGTAACATATATTAAAATTAAACAGCATGTATGAACCTACGCGCAATTTACCCTAAACTTGGTCTCAAAGCGAAAGCAAAGAACAGCGAAACGTAAAGATAATGTGAATAAAAGATGTATCAAGATAAAAATGCTTACTAATAGCATTATTCCTTATCGATATTTCCGATCAACGCTGTCTAAACCTGGGTAGCCTTAACCCGTCGCTCCACCCGCCTGTCAATTCTTAGAACATCTAATACAATATCGTGCATTGGATTTTTAGGATACCTTCTGAACAGTGAACAGGTTGTGATGAAATTAAAACCATAATAATATTATTCAAATGAAGCTTTAGGTATGTATTTTTAAAGCAATCGTAATTGGACATTGTTTCAATAAATCTTAATAACCTACTGTAATTGGACACTGTATTTCCGTTAATTTATTTTAATTTGAAATTGCAACTATAATTTTTGCTAAGCGGTTGTAATTGGACATTATAAATCGATAACATTTCCGTTATAACATTTTAATTTGTCATAGTATCAATGAGTTTTGCTAAGCGATTGTAATTGGACATTATAATATCAGTAACTTTAATTCACTGATCGTAATTGGACAACGTACAAGATGTGACGAGTCTTATCTATAGAACATTATCGGAACCATCTAACCAATACAAAAAGTTACTTATAGAAAAATCCCATCATTAGTTATTAACCAGAAATTCTGGTTCTCATTGCTTAATTCTTGATACCTTTTTTGAAACGATTGCATCAAAGCGATGGAGTTTGATATTTTAATAATACGCTCTCCCAAGTTCGCTTGTTACCGAATTACGTACTATACTTCCGGTGGCGTTGAAAAACATAGACATAAATCAGTAACAGCTCTATGTTTTTTTATTCTTGTATCTATTTATGTATTGAAACGTCACTTTTTGTGAACGTGTTATCGAGTTTTTTAACATTAGTGTTATAGTTTTATAACGTGTAACACTTTGTTTTTTTCTTATGAACAGACAACTGATGATGCCGACATTGCGAAGAAATATTCTTCGTTAAATTAATAAGCCATTGAAGTAGAGTGAAGTAGAGTCTATATTATATACTCTAGTAGAGTCTATAATGTATAGATAGGTACTATATACAAAGAAAAAAATATGTATATCTTCATAATGGTAACAGACTCACCCCCTATTCCTCTGTGGGACGTAAATGTAACTGGTGAATGTAACTGGTGAAAGGTGGAAGGGTACTTCATTCCTCTGCTTATACCTCCGAAGATTACGAAGATTAGATTTACGTTTTTTATAGGTTTAGGCATGATATAGTCTTATATGCACATTATGTCGCCGATACCCAAATAGTCACTGAAACAAGCAAGCAATAATATGATGGTATATGTAAATAATAATATTCAATGAGTAATAAAAGCCTATAAAATCTGCTTATCTAACACACTAATAAACTTGAGTTACAAATAACATAATAAACAAAAAAAACGCTAACAAATTCGCGTGTATTACCTAGTGTTCAATTATAAATAAATCTAGACTCAAATTCTATATTGATCGCCCACAAAATACATTAACACTTTTATGCCAAGCGCACAAATGTTCGCGATAATTGATTTTAAAATTTTTTGCGCATCAAAGTTTCATTACTTATTATATTTTTTTAATATTGCATATTTTACATAAGCACTTAGTGTTTTAAGAATTCCAAGAGTATTTTTAGGTTAGGTCCTTGAGATTGCATGTCTGTATATTTTCCTGAAGGAGAAGGCACAAATCGTACTCCCACTTTTCACCAGTTATTACTCGATGTCCCACGGAATAATAGGTGGCCAGCCTATTAACAATAAAAGTACTATAAGATATGTATGTATTTATTTATTTACAGGATCACCAATATTCTGTACAATACTGCATTTTATACTATAACAATTCAATTAAAATTTACGGTTAATGCCAAGATAATAATAATTTGCGACTAGTGCGAATTACATTGCCATTGTTAAAAACAATTTGATGTGAATTGATATATAGTGATTGAACCGTAAGTATGCATTTAAGATATTCTAATCATGTACACTTGTAGCTGCTCCTAAACTTCCTCAATGATTCATACCAGCCTTGACATGGCCCACGCGTGGGCGAGACAATGGTTCGCACTGACACACACCTCAGCTATCTCGGTCAGATTAAAAACGCATACACCGCTATTTTGTTTATGTTTTTTTCTCAAGTACATTCTAGAAACTGTGTAGCAATATTGAATATTGTGTATTCGCGATATTCAATATTTAATATTCGCATATTATGGCAAATTATAACTTTGCAAGTAATATTTCGTCCCCAATTTTTACTTTGGAAAGAATTATAACCCACACGTGTCAATTTTAAATGGCAAGGATATTTATTATTTAGTTTTAAATATTTACTACAATAACATTATAAAATATTTCGTCCAAAAATATACATTAAAAAAAATTATGACCTGCATGTGTTGTTTTTAAATAGCAAGGATATATTTTAATATTAAATATGTAATATATATTACAACAAGATTACTAAATATTTCATCCAAAAATGTACATTAAGAAAAATTATACTGTACGCGTCATTTTTAAAGACATGATTATTTTTTAATAATAGATATTTATTATAATAAGATTATGGGAGGATTAAATATATTTAGCGGCAGAATTTCATTTTGATTTATTTCATCATCATCTGCCTATCTTAGTCTACTGCTGGACATAGGCCTCCCCAAAAGGGGGTTTATGCCCATAATCTCCACGCTGGGCATGCGGGTTGGAGATCGCA
>DWEC01000769.1:0-15370 GCA_018245735.1 Microceris miodesmiata
ACCTAAATAACGAGTAGTCCACGACACAAATTATAATAGATGGAAATTAACATAACTTTATTTCTAACATCACCAACTGGGATTATATCGAGAGCTATAGACTGCACAACGCCGCGGTAAACAGCGGCATACAGTCAGTGATGTATACTGTCGCGCCAAATCACTGAGGTGGAGCGCGAAGTCCCGAATATCTTCATACTATTGACGTGCTTCTTCTACATTCACCACTCTCTACATATAAGCACGCGGGATATTTGTAAGTTCCCTGTCAGATATTCTGACTTATTTAATCAAGAATGAGTATGTAGAATGGCATATGTATATATGGTGTTTGTGACTTTTGTGGAAGATAGGAAGGTGCTACTGCAAATGGTACCCTATTTGTCAAATTTGCGAAACACTCTTAATTTATTGTCGTAAAATAACATTACTCTCATTTATATTTTCTATAGTTTCACTCTGAGACACGGGCCTCTTCTCGCAAAAAAAATGCACGCCGGATTTGAACCCGGAACCCCCCACATTGGAGAAAGTATTCTAAACCATTACTATCATTAATTTACAGTAAAATTAAGACCGCAGGCAATAAACTATGATATACGAACTATACAACCATTAATCATTATATCATAATACATTTAATCCACATGTAATTTGTACGTGACATCTGAAGCGCTATAATGTCTCACTAATTGATTATTATTATCGTTTCTTTTAAACTTGAACGAATGCTCTTTGTCACAGCGTTATTGCTAATTTGATGACTGTGAAATACATAGTAATGTAGGTACCTAAATGTGTTATATAACAAAACAAACATATTATTACTATACCGGCATAAGTATGAAAAGGGTGACGAATGTAGAGGAAGCACGTCAAGTCTGCCAGGATGGTGATGGTGCACCTGGTGAAACAAACAGATATGAGCACATAAAATTATTGTTTCATATTGGTTGATATTAACCTTGAACATAACCGTGGCTTCGGTTACTCTTAAGTGTCCATAATATTAAACATTCATCAGTGTTCCATTTGGCGTCCCTAATAAATTCTATGAAAATGTCTGTAACTGACACACATCGTATATCATCTGCCTTTATATTACCAGTAGTATCATACTACCACGCAATGTATTCACCGCGCACCATAAGACTTGTGAACTAATCTAATCTGTTATCTGAAATTATCGTTTAATGAAAACACTATGCTAATATTTATATAGCTATGTTATGGCCACTTTACTTGTAAAAGTGGTTGTCAGACATAGAAACAATCGCTAATTTAGGCTGCAGTTGGTGCTAGGTTAGGTTAAAGCCGATTGGGTTAGTTTAGGTGCGATTAGGTTAAGATGCAGCGCAGCTGAATTGAAATTACAAACGAACATTGAGGTACATTTTAATTGTACTTTTTTAAAATTACTGTTTATAATTGTAGATTAATTATTATTGTTGCGTTTAACTATTAAATATTGCATTTGTATCAACAACATACATATTATGTACATGATTTAATTATGTACAAAATCATGTTTTTGTGGGAAACGAATGCGTGGAAGTAAATCTTTTTATAGTGACATTCAAATATAAGTACTAGTATAGAAATAGGTATTAAGTAAGCCAATTGAATATGCATGCTTAGATTTTATACACTGTGGTCGCACGACGCTCGTTTGTTGTATTATTGTTATGGCTCTACTCATTTGGAAGCTATGGTCAGCCTAATTCATTGGTGGCTTCCGCGACCGGTCCTTTGTTTACGTTTTCATTGGGCTTGCAAAATCTAAATTACGTACTTAATAATGGTACACATTTCGATGCGACGTGTTCACGAATAAATTACTAAACCCCTAAACAAACAACACGGGTTAGATATTTAACAGTAAGCAAGTCGGCTTTTTAAACCTATTTCCAAACATCTTCACACCATCTATCCAGAGGGTTTGTGTAAAATTAATATGAATATATTTTGCAATTTTGATAAAATACGTATCATTCTGCTTCCAAATAAGCATTTGAATATTATTAATGAACTATACATAAAGGAAAAAGGTTAACAACTGTTTTGACTTTCCCTAGGGATATGCTGTCAGAGCACTTTGTAAAATTAGCAAGAGTACTCGTAGAATTATATAATATTAATGTTATGATATTTCTTAATTTCCACAGAAACGACACATTCGCTTAAACATCTTGATTAAATTTATCTTACAGAAATTATTTAACTTCGTACATTTGTACCCAAAAGTTGCATTTCTTTAACAGTTTTTTCATGTTTTTATACAAAACTTATTCATCGAGTAATAATAATGAATATTACATCAATATGCCAATTCCTTCACGGGGTAGCCGAGAGAAGCGAGTCCCAAATTCCTGTAGACCTAATAATTCGTATTAATTTAACGTTCTTGTAATCGTTGCTATAACGAGACGGCAAGTTGTGCGTTTACTTAAAAAAATAATTATTTTGCACCAAATTTATATCTTTAGGCATTGGATTGTTAATGGCAAGCAATAGTACGAGAGTAACGGTTTTGGACGTCTAAATTATTATTGGACCATGAGTAATTAGTCAACTGTAGCAATATTGTTCTATAACTTGAGTAAATTTACTACTGTATCTTGTAATCGAAATTTGATATGAAATTGCTAGTGATCTTGAACAGTCTTCATCAATACTACTAAAATTTGACAATAGTACATAAACATAAACAGTTGATTAAGTTTGTAATAACAGTAACGTATAAGATCGCAAAGCGCCTGACAGTTTTGTAGTTGCATGCAAATTTTGGTGGTGTGCGTGCGGTATCTGTCAGGCGCTCGGCACGCAAAGGTCGCGATTCGCTATTAATCGTGCAAGCCTGCCCCACCCAAGCTTTATTGCCTCTTCGTTTCAACTGGCGACATTGGAACAGGCCCTCAACCTTAAGGTCACGGCGACGATAGCTAAGTTTCATATTTATCGGATTAGTTTATTGAGTACGGCAATACGTGAAGTCATGAATAATTTCCTTACCGTTTATAGCGGCGTAATTGTTTAAGTTTCCGTCAACTAAACTAATTGTGGACAATAATAAACAAATATAGTCAAATAAATATATGTAGACAGTAAATTACTATTGTAAGTAATATATACATATAAACAGTTTAAAATATGTAGAAACAAGATGTCATAATCAATGAATTAACTGCTAAATTCTCAAACATATACGTTCATTTTCTAGTTTTTAGATTTGTCATATTTATTATTTATAATATAAAATATATATTTTCACAGCAGTGACATAATATTGTTAGGGAGGAAATAATATTGAAGAAGGAATGTCATTTAAAAGTCACATTTGTCATTTTTATTAATATATTTACACATTGTAGAGAATTAATAGTCACGAACAGCCAATCAATTAAACATAACAACTGCCAGCTATTTCAAGTGGTATGAAGGACGGCTGCCAATTCCTTTTACGAGTTTAAAAAGTTTTTACGAGTTTAAAAAAAGAATGTTATATTGGCCCAATTGGAGATTTAATTTTTATTGAAATGAATATACGGGTACTTTTATCACAATGCCAATGATGATGTTTATATTTGCCGACGGAGACCAAGGCTCACTTATCGTAATCAAACTGAGCTCTCTGCCTGCCGTGTAAGAGACCTGGCATAATGGTATAATAATAGTAATCAATTAAATTAAAGTTCATTCATTGTACACTATGCAATGTTTATACAATCACAAATGGTAGACATTGAGACGTCTTCTCACTTTTTGCGTATGATATGAATAGAATATTATTTCCATAATGATTATTGACGAAATTTAATTTGAATATTCACATTTGGCGCTATTTTACCTTCTCGATTTCTTGTTATTTTCTGGGTCTCGAAACTGCGTGATTATTGACTGCTAAATCTACGCTTAACGTAATCATATCAGTTTCCACATTGTCTCATTATTGGACCTAGGCCACTCTCAAAACACTCGGGCTTTTATTGATGTCGTCGATCTACCTGGTCCCACTTCGTTAACATCATCATTCCATGATATAATTCTGAATATTACAAATTGTATTTCATATGATTTCTTGAATACCGGGTTGGGTAGGTACTATATATAGGGTTTTGCCAACTTGAAATTCCTATTAGTATCTACATATTTCAGAGGATGAATTTGTGCCCGGTGTATGGCAATAGGTTTACCAAATATTCCATGGTAAGGCCGGAGACGTAACTGGTGAAACCTGGGGATACTCTTCCCATCTCGTCGGGGCTTACAGGCGTGATGATAAGTGACATTTTTTTCATTAAATTCTAATATTATTTTCTATAATTGATCTACGCTATGTTATCTGTAGGTACCTTCATGTCTCATTGTCGTAGTATTAAAAATCGACTCCGACAACTCGAAACTCCGACAACCTAAATATATCGAGGATAAGAGTGTTTGTTGTTTTTCGCGAAAACCCCGAATATTATAAAAAATATCCGGGTTAAATAAATAGTACATTTTTATGACCGAATATTTGGACTAAAGTAATTTAAATAATGTTTCAAGATTTCGTATTTCATTTGTTTGCACACTATGTTCTATTCAAATCATTTGTCTCTTTACGTACCTTGGAAGTTTGAGTGTATATTGATTGGATTTACATAGAGATTTATCATTTTTTCATCCCGTGAATATTTTTCCGCTATCATTTAAGATAATGATTAATGTTATAAAAGGTACGACTTCATTATGTACAGAAGAGGCGGAAGCGACATCTACGCCCATCCCTTCAACCCCATTTAAAACTGGTCAAAGTAAGTTACTTCGAGAAATATTCAATTTCTTAGTTCACACATATTGTCAGGCATATTCTCACTGAGGATAGGCAGAGATAAAGGAATTCCACCCGTTACGATCTCGGCAGACTTTTTTGTCTCCTTTATCGTAACTATCTCCTCTCGTGTCGTATATGTAACGAGCCGTATTTTCTAATAAATTTATACTACTATGATAAGTTACAAATAAGTATAAATCACAACTCAGAATGATAAAAGAGAAATCGCTCTCTTATTTACCACAAAAAGACAACCATCAAACGTCAGTAATAATGGCAATTTACTTTTACGAGTGTACAACGTAAAATATGTTCAGCCCTGAAGGCGGGGTCGCGGCGTACATACCTATTAGGCATGGAGCCAACAGATGCGACAATGTTCCAGTCAAATATTGCCGGCGTTTTGTTCAATTTTATTTTGCTCCCAAAAGTACAGTTGGTATCTTTAGTACCTACTTGTTGCATTTTTTTTATATCTTGCGACGTCTCCAAATGCGATCATCTGATGCCAAAATACGCATGCATATGGGGTGCATGTGTTAAAGACGTCTGATATATTACAACTAAATATTTAATACATGTACATACAATATGCATTCGCACACATTACAAATATTTGTGAGAAAATATATTTGTGCTCATCACACAAATGTTTATCCTGAATTGAACTCAAGACCACTGTTCATTATTCAAGTTCCAATTTCAGTTCAGTTTCACTAACGACTAAACCAGTCATTAACCAGTTTGATTATCACTTGCAATTATACTATTCCTTTGGATTTAAAATATTACACGCAGTGTGATATGTTAATAATATTATTAGTCGTTTTAGCTAGCACTCCATTATTTCAGTTCCTTAGCATATCCTCCGTAAGAATTTTGTTGGATCACAAGTAACAATGCGTAGTAATGCGATCACAAGTAGTAATGCGTTAGTACCGGTAAGAAGACAGCTTCCTGAAACTATCTATAGTAAATGAAAACAACGCAATAGATTTGTATTGCTTTATAAATAAGGATCCTTTGGTTTTATCAGCATTAATTCTATTGGATATATTTTATGCATGTCGTTATGTTAATAACAAAGCAGTGTATAAGAAAGAGTGCGGAGCCGTAAGTATGCACGCAGTGCAGTAAACAAAGTACAATAATTATAGCGAGCAACACATTCCATTTACTTTTGAAATGTATATAATATCGTTAATCAATGGCTATACAAAACGAAGCTGTGAAAATATACTACGTTAGACTCGCGTTGTTTACAAAACTTTAAAATTATGCTAAATGTTTTCGAATTCTCAGTCGTATTTTAAATCTAAATAGCTGTTCATTTAATACCCGAACGTATTTGAAACGCCTTTGAAACGTAATTTATAGGTGCAGAAACTAACATTTCACTCACAAAGTTCGCTAATGCGGACAAGGACATGTGATTTTTGAAAAATCGAGAAGAATAAAATATGAGAGTTGTTAAAAGTAGTATACAAATAACGAAATCGAAACGCGACAGATCTGGATTTAAATGTTTTATATATTATGTAAGAGAATAAGAGAAGTATAAAGTGTCGTGATGAGTGGTAGACACCAGCTGCGCGTGCCCGAGGTGCGCGTGAGTGGCGCGCAGGACGAGGTGGACGACCCGCCGGCAGCGCTGCCGCCCTTCGCGCTCACCCTCGCCTCCATACCGCGCCGCCGACACTCATGGATTTGTGGGTAAGTCTTATAGTAAGACAGTGTTCAAGTACTCATAAAACTTATTATAAGGCTATTTTCAAATTTACGTTAAATCGGTTCAAGTATAAAACTATAAAATATAGGGTTTTTGATTTAATTAGGCGCAAAATTTTGCATGGATTTAAAGATTTACTACAAACGTGACGAATAAATGACTGCAAATGTACTGTAAACTCAAACCTCAAATTGATTAGCGTTTATTCAAGTCGTTAGTCTTGAAATTGTTAATAATCTACTGTACCATTAGTGTTTGTACAGTACTTGTAGGTAGTTTGGTCGCACATTGCACTAAATCGTACTAACGACGTCGCCTGAAGAGCACTTCTCACAAAGCCGGGACGCCGTTATCAACATCCAACCGCAGTTACTTCCATCTCAAACACCGCTCGTAATAATGGCTGGGCATTTGACATCAACGTCGTCACTTTTATATTATAGCCAAATAACATTTGCGTTTAATTACGTGGTAATTATTCGAGCATTACTATGGAAAATATATTGTAATATCAGTGCCTTGCTTAAGATATATTATACCTCCGTCTGTGATGACCTTAACACTCGTGATAAAAACAGAAGCGGTGGATGAATACCTCTCATATTAGGTAATCTTTGTAGGTTTTTCTGCGCAGCTTTGGGTACGCGGCTGCTCGAGGAACTTAAACAACAAATAAAATAGCTTTTGCGGGTGGGAAAATTCGCGTTCCGAATAGAAATGTAGGGATCGTAGGGCTCACATAGGAACTATTTATGTTAACGTCGCTCGGTCGATGCCACCGGCGTACGAACAGCGCGCGTTCAAGGCGACATGTTTAAACATGGCCGCCACTATCTTGAAAGGTTTTTGTTTCATTTGATGTGGGTGCCTATTACAAACGATAGAATCTGGAGTTTCCGTAGATCAAACTTGAGTACTCTTCGGTTATTTAATACCAAAATGTGAATTATTTATTTATAATAAAAAAATATTGTAATTATCTTTATTTTCACGAGCATTAAATATTTATTAATAATATTAATATATACGTTAAAGATTCATGCAGAATGAAATAAGGGACAATTTTTTGATAATTATTACAATGGGTAGTTTCTTAATTAATTATCGTGACTGTTATAATTCCATACACTCATTTTACGACTTATTTTATTGCATGCGTATTTTTACTACCAACGTGGAATGTTAAAAGTATTCAAGGACTGATATGCAGCTTTGTGAATGAATGAATGTATAAACATTTAAAACAAAATTTTATGTAGTATGTACATGTAAATTATCAAGTAGTGACATTTAAGTGTAAATCTCACTTAGTTTTATTTAAAATATACTAGGCTAATCAATGAGAACAATACTGACGTAGGCATGGTAAAAAAAGTCAGCAACAACAAGTATTTAGCAATAATATATTGAAATAAAAACGCGATGTGCGAAAAGCAATGTCAGTCAAGTCTCAACAGTCGTGTTTGTAATTGTACCGATGTTTAGAACGGCGAATGGTTGTCTGAGAGACAATTAATATCAGTTAATATTCATGAGACGAACAGTGGGCCGCGCTGAACATTAGCACAACAATACGAGAACGCAAACGTACCAGCTAACCTCGCCCATTGTGTTACGAGCGCTGTCTTCGAACCTTTTCGCTGTCCATTACGCTAATCGACGTTTTTCCTGATAGGAACTCCACTCTGTCGCCTCCAGATTCGCTGCCACAATGGCACGCGTTCTGACGATTCTTCATAACGATTGTGTAGATACATAGATCTGTGAAATATACGAATTGGCGTGGAATGTTCATTGAATAGGATAATGGAATGTAGTTACGCGTAACTATGTTAGGCATGAATATTAAAGAAACATTATGTTCTATTATGGTTCGATTTACTTCGTAGTTAACTGCGCGTTACAGTTAGTGTTCAAACATAACATCACGCCTCTATTTCCCCGATGAGGCAGCCAGAGGAGTATAATACATTCCCACGTTCCACGAATTATACACCGAGATTAGGAATTTCAACTATGACATTAAAACAAGTAGACGAAATTTTATTATGTTAATTTTGTAGGTATTAACATAAATTTCCACTTAGACAATATCACAGCGACAAACACATTAGGGATACGAGCAACCTCATTCCCCCTCGATATTAACTCGGGAACGGTAGACACTACGTTACATCTAAAGTACTTATTGCGTTCTGCCTACTATTTTGTAGTATGTGACAGTTTAGTTAAAGCGAGTTGTATAAAGGTTGGCATGGATGAAGCTGTTATTATTATATCATCACGCCAGATCTCTTATAGGGTAGGCAAAGAGCACGGTGTGCTAATAATCTCCATCCTTACAGACTTGCCGTGCTTCTTTCGCATTCATCACTCGTACACACATGTCGATTTCTGTGTATGCAAAGTAATTCATTATGAAATCACCATTAAGGCAAACTCTCATTATTTAAATCAGTAACTGATTGCGAAGGTTATATTAAGTATAAAAGCCAGTGAAAATTCTGAAGCGAGCTCCGATAAATTGCTTTGGATCTTCTAAATCGTCGTAAACAATTTAAGTTGACAAACGATGGGAAATAGAGCAATCTGTTGGTACGGAAATAACAGTTTGATTTCGATTAGGTACTTTATTTCATCTTTCAGTTTCACATTCTGCATGCATGCATGCACAGCATGACACGTATACATACATGACTCATGTGCAGACGTTGTTTTTAATTAGTAAACGTGCGTAGGACGCCCTCCAGCTGGGTGGAGTGACGATATACGCAAAGTGGCCGGCAGTGGTTGGATGCGAAGAGCTGAAGATCGAGCCCAGTGGCGTGCTATTGGAGAAGCCTATGTCCAGCAGACGATGACAGGCTGATTGTGTTTGCGTGCGCGCGTGCGTGTATCTGTTTGTGTGTGTTTGCGTGTTGTTGTGTTGTTTAATTATTACTCGTATTATTGTACCCTTACTATACCCATCTTTTACGGGTTAGGTAGAGAAGCACGAATGCCTTATATCTCGATCTTAACGTGCTTTTCAACAGTTATCAATATGTTTATAGATTCACGTTGGTTTTTAACCCTTTCTGTTATACCGAGACAGAAATTCCACTAGTTTCTCTAAATGTTAACTCAAAATTTGTATATTACAGGTATGATAACAAAATAAAGTAGTAATGTGTTATAGTGGAGCGTCGTGTGTCGCTTAACTGAGTGCTCTGATATATTAGTCATAATTTATCAGTTTAATTTAGTGCTTACATTTACATATCTATATAAATGTAGGCGTAATAAATTACGCTTAATGCCTATTTAGGTCTTTGAGGTGCTCAAAGCAGAAGATTTGAAAATTAATTTAAAGTTTTTTGTCTAATACTGCGGAGATACATCTGCCAACACAAATTTGGCCAGGTTGGCATACGCTGGCCTTTATTCTAGTCATTCTGAAAGAAAACTCGTATCCAACAGTGAAACGATAAAAGGATCGATGGTGATTATTAATTTTATATTTTCATAAATCTGTATCATCATCATTCACCATTTTATTATTCCACTGTTGAACATGACGTTTCTCTTTTCACAATGATAAGTGTACAAGCAATATTTAATCTTAAAAATAACACAATTTTGACAAAAATGTAGTGCGCTCCCAATTTTGACTGGGCTGTCGTTGCTAAAATTCATGCGCTTATATTAAATCAAATCTTTATCGTGTACCTGTCTTACTCGTACATCTGTTTAAAAATATGTAAGGCACTTTGAACAGTCATTTCAGTTATTCTTTAATATATGCAAGTGTGAAATCTTGTTCACAAGATCTTATAATACCATTCCTAAGGTTGCTAGACCCTTTCGTTGTGGGGTTGATTGTGTATTCAACATCAACGCCGTGCCTATTTCTGCCACAAAATAGTGTTACTGGCAATATGTAAAGTGCTATTCTCGTTACTTATTGGAATTCTGTTGAAGCTCAAAAGTTAGAAATGAGTTGAGTCTGCACTGTGTGCTATAACTATCCGGCAATGCTCGCTTTTTCTGGTCCGAATGACGTGGATTTTAGATTTGCATACGCTCCTCGTCCTAATTTCAGAAAATCTGGATGCCATAAATGAAAAATAAATCATTTGCTCGTAGTACGAAATATTTTAAACCTTATATAAATACACTGGAATTATATTGCAATATTTATTATTTATCTAAAGTATTGTGATGTTTTTTAATAAACTTGTAAGAAGGGGCAAACTTGCAAATGAAAATTATTTTTTACAAATCAACCTGGGGTGATAAAAAATAACACATTTAAATTAATAAAAGTAAACGTATATTTTAATAATTTCGTATGAAATTTTGAACGGTCATTGCCCTGTCGCGTTCGGTTCGCGTTGGCAATATAACAAATACTGGTGAAGTTGATGAAAACCAAATGCAGGAAGTTTTTTTGCTTCGTACTGTAGATACTGTTTTAACTGTTAGACGTCGATGGCCTAACCTCGTTGCATTGCATTAGGGCGGTTTAATTAGGAGAGCGGTAACACTAACATGTACCACAGCTAATCCGCGCTGGAATAGAGTAGGGTTTGTATTTCAAATATCAGCCGGATTACGTCCGTGCCCACTAGTGCAAATTTGCAACTCCACTGTGGAATAGAGGTTAGAAATGTTAAACATTGAACAGTTTCACAGTACGAAAGAAATAATTGTGACGAAAGATGCGTAGCCATAAATTAATTTAGCGAAATGTAATATCGCTTGTAAAAGCTTTTATTGTTTCGCTGTCGAATACAGGCCTCTCACCAGAATGCAAAAAGTTAAGGCCACAGTCAATATCATCATCAGTATGTTGCCGATGATGACGATGATAGTTTACATGACCAAACTCAAAAACATCCAGCGGTAAGTTTATTCATCGTCAGTGGCATTGCATATTGAGATTTCACTTGGTTTTCAACAGTCATATATAAATAGTAGGCTTACGAATTTTTAAAGATAACGAGTGTCCCAAAAAAATTATAATGATGATGATCATCATCATCGTGATCATCAGCCTATCTTAGTCTACTCTCGACATAGGCCTCCCTCAAAAAGGGGGTTTATGCACGATATCTCCACGCTGGACATGCAGGTTGGACGTTATAATTTAATTATAAAAAAAATATAATTTTTTTTTTATAATTAAAAAATTATAATGACACTAGTTTCAAAATTATTAACGATTGGGTGAAATGATCGTCTGATAGTAATTTGTGGCTATCAATGTGCATAATTTACAACACAATAATTTGCATTTGAAAGTGTAGGTATATATAAATTAACTCAGATTTTTATCTGTGCGATAAGAAATGAAACATAAAGTGAAAATCGCCTTCTAATGGACATCTGTAAGAGACACTGTTAACATTGTCATTTTTACAAATTCGTTATATATCGATTCATTCAACTTGATTTTCGTGAGTTTGCTGAAAAACTAATATAGAAAACAAAATCATGTAAGTTCCATATTGGCTGTGTGCACGTGCAAGAAAATGACCTCAATCTTTTAACTGATGTCAAAACGGACTAGCGCTGATTGCATTAGCCTAACAGTTGAGTGGTCTGGAGCATGTAGAACACTAATTTAATTTAACTTTAACTGGCACAACTGCATTTACCGTGCAACTAATATAGTTAAAACCTATTTCCTGTGCTACATACAGAGGGAGCTCTGTAATTTTATTGACAAGTCTCTATAAATTAACTTGTTCTTAATTTAAATAATTTGTTTCACCGAATTTTGTTACAATTGCAATAACGTCTTCTTTTATATGATCATTCTAGAACCTCTAATATCTGATCAAAAGTTCAAAACTATCCTCTTTGTTATCGAAAACGAATACAAACACTACAAATGAATATTAAATCCCGTGTTATTTTGTTTAGAGTCCATGATCTTTGATGGACACCTTATTTCTAATTTCTAATTTAAAACTACTCTCCTTGAAATCGATAACGAAAGCAAATTGTACATATTAAATATTGACGCTGCTGATAAATAATATATACAAGCACAATATTTATAGCTAATGGGCAAGAAATTCCATTGTATATGAAATGTTATCATCATCATCTTAAACATGGGTCGCAAAATGAGAAAATATGAAATTGTATATACCTAGCAATTTTTTTGCTTTGTATACACAAGGTACAATTTTCAGGGTCGATAACTCAATGTTACAAATTGATGTTGTTGTATACGATACGATGGTACGGTTCTATCAATCATCATATTCTTAGTGAAGAAAACAACTTGTTCTCTAATAATAAACGTTACCTTCGCAGCGTTCTTGCTTCTATAATTGCACATGGCAGACGTGAACAGTCCAGTGTTCATGTTATTTTCACGGCTCCCATTCATTATCCAGAGACAGCGTGATTTGTTATTGAATTGCGTTTTCGTTTTGTTTATTGTAATCTTTTACTATTCAATTTGTAAAAATGTTAATCATGCTTTGTAATTTAAATAAACAATCATTATTGACAAGTCTTTCGAGGTTCCGTTCCTGGATATTAGTCAGGTCTTAAGAATATTAAAGGTTGCGTTTAAAAAAAATCACAAACCGCCAGGGGCCTATGACTAATTCTTACCATTTTAAGAGTCGGGACGCCATGGAATAATAAAACGAGAAAATAAAACTCAAATTTATATTATAGTATTTCAATATATATTTCAGTGACAAATTCCATTAAAACATTATTGATTTGTCTAAAGCGTTTGCAAAGACTGAACATATTTTTCGAGAGGTCTGCAAAGCGGAAGTTCTGTAGCTGGTTTTGAAAGCAATAAGTCCAGACTTGGAACCTAAGCCAGAACACCGTAAAGCAGTGAAAAATTATTATTCCGTCCGAACTATATAAAATATACCTTTATTTGAAAAACCATTTGTCAAAATATGAAATGTTGTCGTCGCTCGTTATACCCGATGATATCTCGTTAACAGTCGTTTGGAAACTGGTGCGAATTCTTGGCAAATATACACGTGCAGCGAAATCACGAAGCGATCTCATTTTAACTACTAAATGTATTAATATCTTATAACTAATATAATAACGTAAGTGCAATTTGCCGGTAACGATTTAATAACGTTATTTCCGAGTATTTTATAGGTATATGCAGGTTTTAACAATAAATTCTGGTTTGAAATTGTATCTTATTTCCAGTAATAAATGATAGGGACTGTATGAGAGCTTTTGCGATGAGGTTTAGGACAGCGCGACATATTTGAAACTCTGCCACTTGTTATTTTCGTTCCGGCCGCACGTAAACACGCTCACGTGGTTATTATTACTTATAATAATTCAAAGATTATGTTCATCCATCTTAGAAATGTAGAGTCGAATTCCAGTCTTAATTAGATCAGGTTATTACTATTTCTAGTCCAAGTAATACTTGTACGTATGTACTCATAGTTTTATTTCGCTGGAAGTGTATAATTATATAATCTCACCAAGTTCCTTATGGGGTAGGCAGAAAGCACCGAGTGTCTAATACCGTTTCACACCTGACATACTTCTTTTGCATTTATCACTCTCTTCATATACGCACGCCGGTTTCAGACTTATTCTTATAAACATATATACCTACTTGAAATTGCGTGTTTATTTTTGTACTATGTAAGGTACCGTTTGTTTTATATAGAATGGTTATAGAAAGTCGTGACCTTTCTTATAGATTATTATTAAAATTTTATCACGTGAAATACAAACGTTTCAATCTTTTACGTGTTTTCGTTCTCTTATTGTATCATTTGTTAGCTTTATATGTAAAAAGTAATATATTTGTAGTCTTATAAATAATTGAGGAAATTAAATATTATTACAAAAATTATTTTAAATATTTTTTTTATATGACTGTGTGGAATAACATCGCGGTGTAGACGAGACGTGGATTTTAGTTTTTTTAATTTTAAGGTGTGTAGGGTTCCTCACGATGATTATAAAGCTATCGGCTTAACTCATGTGCGTTCTACGTGACGGCCCGACTAGGTCGCTGCAAACGGCGGAAGCTCATTAGAAAGGACCTCGTACAGGTTTGAAACTAGTCGGGCCATCACGAAAAACGCACATGAGTTAAGCCGGTAAATTTATAATCACAATAGATATGGTATAAACAAAATAATATGGTGTTTCATAAAACAATTAATATTAGATATCTGTCTCTAGTAGTCTCTAGCCATGACGTGACCCTGCCGCCTTAGTGATGTGATTGGTTTGTTTTTGCAGAATGCGGCCGGTGCGGGCAGCGCACTGGCGCAGTTGCAGCATCTGCTGCTCACACAGCACGGTGCGCACTCCTTGCTGCTTCACACACAGGTGAGTCAAGTCACGTTTCTTCCTCATACGAACGACTGAAATCACCTAAATTATACCGTATTTTTATGTTTCCAATATTTCCAAACCAAAATATTTTATAACCAAAATATTTATGCCTTTAATCCTCTCAATATGAGAGGAGACCCGTATTCCAACAATGGAATTGTAATGGGTTGAAAAAAAAAATATATTTATATATTTTTTCGTGCAGGTACAGCAAGCGGTCGCCCAGGCGGCTGCACAGCAATTACAACAGCTTCAAGCACGTGCTGCAAATGTACCGCCTCCCTCCACAGGTAGAACTTTAAAATTTGAATATTCCGCGTGCTATTTAGTTGCTCTACCAATAACGTTATTGATACATTTTTTTAACGAGAACTAGCTGTACCCGGCGCGCGTTGCTACGCCAATAACTAAAATAATTTAATTTCATATTCGTTTCCCCTGTGTAAAAATACATGGTCATACTGATTTTCATGACAATCGGT
>DWEC01000770.1:0-15368 GCA_018245735.1 Microceris miodesmiata
TAGTCTTCTTGTACTCGTACATATAACGTTTTTGAAATAGTCAGACAAGACTGTTCGAAATATTTCTTTGTACCGTTCTCTGCACCGTTTCTTTGGATTTTAAACATGCCTTATTTTGATATACATATTTATGGAACTAAAACATTTGTACCCTCATGATTCAGAATTTAGCCTCTTTCTTCGTGAGTACTGGATTTAAGTTTTGGTGTATATCTCTCTCCTTATAAAATTTAGTGCTGTTGGTAAATAAATATCAGGTACTGTATTAAAAATATCGTTAGTGTAAAAAAACAGTAGATACGGAAACCGGCATACATCAAAGTTTTCCATCAAGCTATACGAACTGCATGGAGCCTTCAAATCTACACTTAACCAGCGTGAGTATCTATGGCTTTAGCTTCTTTAATCTGAGAGGAAATTCTCGTCGGCTAATAATGATAATATGATATAGTTAAAACTAAACATTCAGTTTCAGAAGTCTTTCGTGTATGCTTATTTCTATCAGTGTAGCATATAGAAATAGGTACAGCATTAACACCTTTATAGGTAAACTATTAATATAACTACGTTTTCCCTTATTATTATGAATTCCCGTTGGAGCAAAACGATTTATGAAATTCATAACTGGACTGTTTACGACATAACCTTATATTCCAACAACGGTTAGTTACGTGACAACAGTAAACAAATTTGTAAAAGATACACGTACATTTCCTTAGCTAAGTAAACATACTTTCGACCTTCCCCAATCTAGTCTTACCTTGATTTTCAAGTCAGTTTACCTCTGCGTTGATGAATACATTCATACACAAACCTATATCAGTGTGATGCCACCTTATAACCTTTACTTGGATGCTAGTTTCATATTCAAATTACAGGTGAATAAATTAAAACATTTGCCTCGTCTCTTGGCTAATTTCTTTGTGGAAGTTAGTGTTGCATGGAATTAGTAAACAACTCTCTAATGGTTCGCGTAAACTGCATTGCTATTTACACTTTGAACCCGATTGTTATCTCACTCCGAGTGGATTCAAAAACTTTTCAAGGTATTTAGAGTATTTTGTGTAAAATAGCGGAATATTTCACTATATTTGATTTGTTTATTTGATTTCACTAGATTTATTGATATTTGATTTCACTAGATTTGTGGAAATATATTCTTATCTAGAGATATTTTAAGTTCTTTCCTTAACATGGTGTAGCCATTCTATTTCGTTTTGAAATATTTCACTAATCCGAGCACTTTTTTCATGAACATATTTGTAAGTAGATTTCGCTGGAATTTTAAAATTTTAAACTCACAAATTATGTTAAAATCAAAGTTTAACTATACTTAACATTAATAGATATAATAAAACAATTATATAATGATAAATAATCATAATATAAGTAATGGTGGTAAGATGACAATCATCTATCACTATCATCATCAGGTCATGAAGTAACAATTATTAAACTTCCATGTTCCTTCACATTGTTTTAAATATAAAATGACTAGAATAGATTATTCAATAAGTAAGGAAGCGAAAAGCGAATTTTAAATTAAATAAATTTAGGATAATTGTGGTTCTTAGAACCAAAGTAGTCGTTATCTCTAAGCGTTTATTTAAACAACGAAAAATGATTGTCCTTGCAGAAACTGTTGATGGAATAAAAACTATGTACTTACGGATTCAAACGCTTCCAGTAAATGGTATACTGTCAAAAAATCGGTTAATAACAGACTCTCCGCAAAAAAAGATTCCTAAATCAGTTACATCAAAATTTAAATATCCAACTAAAACATTTTCGAAGGAAATCCTCGCTTTACTTAATAGCCCTCAGAGCTGTAACTAAACACCTTCGTTAAATTTGCTGAAGGCTTCAGCTTTCGGAAGTCTCAATTAAATTAGTGAACCAGTAAATATTTTTCAAAATTTATCCTTCTCTGACGGAGTAACGTTTCTCTATCGTCTTTATTTTTTGCAACAAAATAAAATGTCCTACTTCTGGATATAAGATTATTTATACAGTTAGCACGTGTTTGGGAAAATGGAATTTTTTAGGTTGATGTTACCGTTTCCTATGCAATTAAAGAAAACTTATATATCGATCTGAACTGAGCATTATTGTCACGATCTACGAAGCAAAAAACGCTTGTAATAATAATATTTATTATTATTTGAAATCAATTAATTTACTTCTCCGTTCATTTTCCTTAATAACAAACTTACTGGTGATATAGATACTGGTCTTCTTCTTCTTAGCTGTCGATGACAAACACATTCCATAGTACAGGTACTGGTGGACTCTATGGCAGACTAACCCTGCTGGCCCAGATAAGAAAAAGAATAAACCTTGATCGATCTTGAAATTGTGTGAGTAATAAAGTTACAATATAATATCCCACACTCCTTGCTTATAATTTTTTTGAAGTAATTAAAAATGACGGAGCAAAATAAAACATCAGTTCACCATATATTGAAAAAGACGCTGTTGTCGGAAACAACGACATTACTTCCACAATCACAAAGGATTACGGTTTCGTAATTTAACTAGCTTTTGTTTGTCGTCTACTTCAGAATAATATGGGAATATAACCCCTATATTTTGGTTCTACACAAACACAATACCTACTTATGTATATAAAATACGCAATGTATCTATTACGTAGTCGATAAAATATGATATAATATGTGGCTGTGGTTGCAGCGAAGGCAGAAAATAGTAACAAAGTCTGAATAGTAATAAAAATATTACAAATACAAAGAGTTGAAGATCGAGCTCAGTGGCGTGCTATTGGAGAGGCCTATGCCTTGCATTGGAGACTAATGATGATGATGATGAGAGGACGAGAGGAGGCTGATAATGATGATAATTACAATTTTGAAATTCGAAATGAAATGAAATGAAAAACTAAAGGACTTGACGGTTATTCATTGTAAGACGTAAAAGTATCTTTCATCAAATAAACTTAGTAATTTCTAACGAGGCGTTCGCCGTCTCACGGTTGGCGGCGCCGCGGCGGTCCTCGCTTTCCTGATAATAGTTGTAGTTGGCCTAGTTTTCTAGGATATCATATGTAGGTATTGTAACAGATACGTAAAGGCGTGATGTGAGCTTTTTTTGTAGATTATATACGAATCAAAAATATTATGAGAGTTACTAGTGAAAATCCTTTTTTAATTCAACTTCATATCCGTAATATCCCAAGGGGTAGGCAGAGGAGTGTAGTGCGCCTTCACGTTTAACCAGATACCTTCACGTTCCGCTATAGAATGGGTGGTGATCCTATTGCAGTACTAGGTACTACTAAGAATTTCGAGTTATAAAACCCAATATCTTCATGTTCTGCAGTCGCATTTGCCACCACTCGACCAACGGTGCAGTCACTAGTTAAAATCATTATGATACAACATTAACAAACAAAATGTAAGAAAAAGGTATATTACACATAACTGCATGATAAGATAGATGTTAAAAGGAATTAGATTTTTAACAAATTAGCTTCAACTACACATACTTATTAACGTAGATATAATAGCAACCATGCTATTACTAACCTGCATTCTAAAATATCTAAAATCAGTGGCGATATATACATTACATTACGTTGTTAGATATATGTACACGTGGACTACGACAGAGTGAGAATGTCAAGGAAACACCAGAAAATCATTAAGTCAAATCAAACTATTATTGTCACGAAACAAATCATCTGACCAAAACCGTGTCAAACAATGCAAGCAACAATAACAACACTGTTTTCCTCGTAAGCAAACACAACAAAGTTTTCCCTGCGTTTCGGTAATAATCTATGGAGGAAACCGAGCTCAGTCTCACGCCACAACCGTCATCTGTCCGTTCCGGTAGATTATTCCCCTTGCCACATTTCGATCTAGCGTTTTCCAGACCAACATGGAAGGATAGAATTTTTTTAGTCATTGGTTCGGACAAACCAATTCAGTCACAATTACCCAACTCATTTTGAAATTGTCGAATACTTTGAACGATTCATCATCATCATCAACGGCCTATTTCAGTCCACTGCTTGACATAGGCGTCCCCCAATGAGCACCATCGCACTCTATCCTCGGCTTGGCATTCAGCACTTGCCTGCAACCTTTTGAACGATTAGCTGAACAAATTTTCCTGGATTCAAATGCACATATACCAAATGTAATTATTATTGTAGGTAGAATAACCTGTGTACGGTTTACTTGGAACAGTATGAATACTACTGCTATACCTATAAATGCCGTGAAGTAATTGTTATTAAAACAATTCGTGTTTCATTCTGAAGATATTTCTCCAATCTTTAGAATTATTCGTGCATCTGTGGCCAAATTTCGAATAGGAAGAGTACCAACTACTCTCATATTAATATAATCATTTATTAATTGGAGTGACGTTTCTAACAGTCTCAGCCCTACAATGCTATTTGAAGTTGGTTGCACAAGAACAATAAAAACAACAAAACGCCTAGACACCTGGTTACGCGTCTGCTCCTAGTAATGCCAGCTGCCTATATTGGCTACTCTTTTGCATAAAAAATTTAACGACGAACTGAAAAGTTTTCTCTTGGCTCCATCATTATTAGTTCGAAAGTATCAACAGGTCAGGTCTCATAGTCTTTAGGTTACTGGTCATTTTTCTTCACATGAACACATGCACTTTCATACAGGTTTTTATTTACATATAATACTGATTAATTATTATTTACTCGAATGGAAAGAGATGAAAACAGATTTAAAGATGAGTAATAGATTTTCGCAGCAACGGCCCCCTTAATGGCCAGCGTGGCAGACTACGCCTTCCCTTTCATGCTGAGAGGAAACCCGTGTCCAATAGTGGAGCGAAAAAAGCAATACCTATAATACTTATGGACTAACAGCAAGAAAACATGATTACATTCTACACAATGTATATTCACGTGTATATACATTCACGAAAACTTTAACAGTAAGACAATGTTGCTCAATTTTTTACTAGAAATAATAATAATTTCCGTTACAGAGACTTAAAGCAATCTTTGTAGTATTTTACATCGGATAGAGATCTCCCTCGACGATTCGTTGCACCTGCAATTGTTTGTCAGAAAGCTAATTGCTTCCACCAACCCGGCCGCATCATAACTGACCTTAATTGACTTTCAACACTTGCATCTTTTGTGATTTTTGTCGCATTTGGACGCTTTTTAGAGTACTACAGTATTTTGTCTCTTACATTAAAGAACAAAAACAGTACACATAAAGAGAAAAATACAATATACTATATACCCGTACATTCAATATTTATAAGCGCGTTAAAACAGGAGAGTTGTTCAAATAACGAATGTATGATCTGTGAGCATCTTACTGGAATAAGATTTAGTTTAAAATTTCTCATTCACGACTGTTAATTGACGACTATATATATACATTGTTTTTATTTTCATTACCTTATTTCACTATTGATTTTTCTATTGTAATGGTGTGACTTGAGAATTTAGACAGACTTCTTAACTTGAAAATTTTAAATTAAACTTCAATATGACATTTATAATAGATATAATCATTAGGTACTTGTTACGTTAAGTACATATATATAACAACGTTAATAAACAGGTAAATTAACACATATTAAAAAGTTAGGTAAAAGTAATGTAGATTACTATCAAAACTTAATTACGGCTGACGTAATCCAACCCTTATTTCCCATTGCAACCGATAATTCCCCTTGACTATTCTCCCAGCCAGCACCTTTAATTCCCTATTCCTCTACTTTGGGTAATCGAGCCAAATTGCGTAGTTAACTACTTGTTCACGCTATTTGAGTTCATTGCTCTTTAACCGAAAGTAGTTAATGCTGTTTCGAATTTCGAATGTCAAATAAGCGTTTGTTCCAATTACGAAAATGAAAAGTGAACATCGTCCAGTGAGTAAAATAAAAAGTGAACACATTTGATTAAAATGAATTTGCAATAAAACAACATAGTGCACGGTTTTATAGTAAAAATTTAAAGTTACAGCATATTATATGAATTATCATTATGTAAGGTTAGGCAAAGGATAGTTAAAGAAAATGTGTTATTCAAACAAAGGCTTACTGCAAAGATATTTCAGAAAACTGTGGAGAATTCGAGCGGAGTAAAATAATCGTTTAGACGTAGAATGCTACTTACGATGAAGCGGGTAAAATACATATTATAAAGAAATACGGGAAATACTTATCATGAAATTCGTGCCTCAATTACATTTGCCTCAAAGGAGTTCAATAAAGTCGGCTCAAAATTGAGTGCAGAGGTTGTAAGCTTCCGTTAAATTTTCCCGGGGGCTTTCTTGAGTTTTTTCTTAATTATTTAAATCAATGTTTGTTGCCACGTTCAGTGCTCAAACACTTACTGTGGAAACTGGAAAATTTAAGGAAGCGACGACCGTGTCACCAGATTTACATTTTATTAATCTCAGAATTGACGAAGTCCTTCGCAAAAAACAATATAAAAAGCCGTCTGATGGAAATTGGCAGACTTTGTATTGACGGAGAAATTTCTTGAGATTAAATTTGTAATTTCGTTACAGCAGTCGAAGATGGCACATTCGAAGTTTTGAGGCGTGTGATTGGAAATCTTAGGTATTTGGGATAAAATTATCTTTTTTGTAACTTAGGGACCGAATTGCTTCTACCAAATGCTTGAGTATTTTTCCCCAATTTAACAATTTCTGACCCAATATATACTAATACGACTTTAGTTGAGTTTCTAGAAATATTTCAAGTATATGTATAGTCGGCCAGCATTTTAACTAGTGAATTGTTTGTTTATGATATAACTTTAACGAAACTAGATCAACGAATAACAAAATAAAATTGCAATATTATTTACTTGTCATTATTATACCTTCTTATTACAACAGACAAACGTTTTGTCTCGTATTTACAGTTGAATGACGAAAAGAGATATAACAAGTGCAAGCAGTACTTCAGTAGAGAGAAAATACAAACCAACGCAATTGGTGTGCCTCTATAAATAAACTGCAAAGAATAATTATTTCAACATCGATTTGTTTCCACTCGTTATATTTAACCCGATTTTCGTTGTTTTAATTGTATATTGAATCTCATTTTAATTGTTTGTCCTCATTACGCATTGCCAAGCGTCATTGAAATAGTGAATTCGAAAGCGAAATTTATCAGTAGAGTTTTAACAATTAGTTTATTTGAACTGCCATCGCACTCTATGATTTGGCTTAAATTAATTACAGATTGTTACCGCAAATCGACCGTAAACACCACATGATTTAATTTTCGAATGTTATTAAATTATGGTATTGTTATATTAAAATTAGTCATATTGACCATTCAAATTCCTACCGACATAATATAAATAACATAATCGTCAAAATTCTTACTAATAATATAAATGCCCGATTTTGTTTTTTGTTGGTATTTCGAGTTTAACATTACATCAAATAAACGGAACTTTTCACGGGTCGCTTATGGACCGTAGAGTAGACATAGTGACAACGAGATAGCACGATTTCTCTAAAATACATCTGAATCGTAATTCTATATGTACTTGTTTAGCACAATGATCATACTGATTTAGTTAACATTTGATACTAAGGCCTCATGAGATTTGAAATAAAAGAGAATACTATTATCTCGAAAATTCTCAGTTTCTGAGAGACAGATCTGATTCTTGTTTTGCAATGAGAATTTTTACGAAATAAAAATACGATTGTCGTTTGATATCTTCAGTTTCAAAATAATACTTGCTTTGTTTTTAACCAGCAGGTAGGTTACATAAAAATATATGAAAACTTCAATTTTTAAATAAGATTTTTTTTCATCTTCACGGCTATATTCTCGGTAAAGAAATGTAGTACACTGCTACGATATACTTGATAAATTCGAAGTCGCAGGGGGTTAGCTATGGCTATATATCGGGTATAAATCCAGACTTCGAGCAATTACTATAAGTCCTATGTTAGAAAAATTCGACAGTAACATAATGCAGGATCTCTAGATCAATATTCGCGCTTGTAACAGCTGCACCAATATGACATTCTACCAATTAAATATAATATTGTCAAAGTTAATAACCTGTTTATATAAATTAAACTTAAGTAAACATTGTGTCCAACAGTGAACCGAGAAATATTGATGATAATGCAAGATGATGATGAAACATTATTGAGTGCTTGTTATTTTAACCTTTTGCATTACAAATTTTAATAAATATTCGTCCATAAATTATAACATGATAAAATATTTTTTTAAATAATATAGACGAACAAAGTAGGTACCTAAATGAGAAAACTGTCCGTTAAAAATTCGAAACAATATAAAAACTTTAACCGAACATATGCAAAGGGATTTGAATTTAGAGAGATTTTAAATATCGAACACAATGCAACTGTGCCACCACAGATATGGAACGCGACTTGTACTCACTAAATAAAATCAAACCTCTACAGAAGACCTCGGGCCTTAACATGGAAAAGATTAAAAGAAAAAAAAACATCTATACAGGAAAAAAAGCTCTATTGAAGAAATTGGTGCGGCATTTGTGTTTCCGTTTTTAAACTTTCCACGGAGATTTCTAACATTTTCCAATATCTACTCCATAAAAGTTCAAAAATTGTTACGTGAATTGTTTCATTCAATTTTAAAATTTTTCTGTTACGATACATTCGTAATGTGAAGTCGGCAAAAGTGATAAAACACTAACCGTCTCCCGCGGTTTTATTCGAGTATAATTGAAAGGAAATCGCAGATAGATAATAATTAACAGAACTTTAGCACTGACAACATTATTGGCATTTTTTCATATGATATTAATGTGTTATGTTTTGCATCGCACCGAATTAAAGACATCGACCCATGCTGAGTAGTCAATTATTAGAATTTTACGTTATCTCCTTAACTACTCTGTAAAAGACCAAAATAAAATAACTTTCGATCGTTAGGATTAATATACCATGTCCTATAAACATTGCTCGTAAATCCCCTTTTAAATAGCACTAAATTGATGTCGTATCGTGGCTTATTTATAATAGATAAATAGTATCGCGTTTTTTTTTTACATCGGTTTAACAAAAAAGATTTGTGTAGTTCATTGTATTTGCGTATCACTTTAAAGCTTTGTCTTTTAAAAAATTGGACTCATGCAGCATTGGAACAACAAAAAAGGATGACAAGAAAAAATTTAATGAAACTTTTTTTAAATTCTGAATTTTAAAAACGCGTCGAAACCACTTTACGCCTTCATGATTTAAAATTCCGTCACGTCCCGTAATATAATATGAGCAAAGCCTATCTACTACAGATCATAAAGATCTTTTTTGCTGTTACCGAAAATTTCATGGTCCATTCCATTTATTTATGTCACATCGAGATGTGTCTAGAAATTTTTTGTAATAATATAGCCTTACAATTTTTACTTCGTATATCATTTTTGCGGGCTATTACGCTCATGACACTTTCAATTATTTGACTCAAATATTATGTCTAAATATGTATTTTTTTAAATAGGTACGAAATTAAATTGTAACGTTTTAGTGGATACAAACTAATTGAGAACTCAATTTCTTTCATATGTATTGTTCAAAAACTGTATCTCCATATCGGATTCACAACATTATATAGAATCGAAAATAACTAACCACTTACGAAATTTCTAAAAACATGTATCTAGTATATAAATCGTGTTACAATTTAATTTTACTAAGTAAATATATCATAAATACTTAATAATAAAAGAGTCAAATTAAACACTCCAACGTTAGTTTTACTGTAATTTTGCGAAAAGCAAATACATGTCTATCGCAAACATTTCCTTTTTATAGCATTACAACGTTTCATTTTATTTTTGGTGCTGTTTCACGAAAAAAGGTTATTCAATACACAAGCCTCGCTTCACATCGTTCAAAATTGTTATAAATTACAAATGTTACGAATAACGAAACACCCAAATCCTATGTTTTTCGCTAAGCTAAATCAGATTACTATATTAAAATTACTAAGCCTCATATTGCCGTCCAGGGACTAGACCTAAATTGTATAAAATGGAATTAACACACCCTTTATAATAGTACAATATATGCATAGACTGTGTTTTATCTAGTAACATAAACCATTTTAAACTGGACTAAAATTCTGGGCTAAGAGCATTTAGGAACTTATTATAAAACGTGTTTGTCATCGACACGCTAAGAAGAAGAACTAGATTAAAATACAATTATCATTATCATTATTATTACACTATCACGCATGGTGCTTAACAGGGCTGGCAAAGAGCATCCGTACTATCTGTATCCTTACACATATGATGTGCCTCTTTTAATATTCATAATTATAGTCTAACTTGTACAAAATGTAGTCCCCAAATCGGGTTACGAAAAGTAGCACAAATGCTATCGGCCTACCTAAACTAAAAGACACTCATACGTGCCGAAGTCTATATAAACGTGCTCTATCGATACTGCGCGTCAACTGACACATGCCTCATTAGGTGAAAGCACTAGCTTTTATAAAGGGAACCATCAAAGCCCTGATAAACGGCTCCAGCTTACTTTGGACTTGGTATAAATAAAATTGATTGACTCTTGTTAAGGCGCCATGGTAAGTGCGGGGCGAGGGGGGCATCGGCCGATTCGCGATGCAGCGGCCACGACCCGACCACGACGCCTCTTGGACTACGGACACGATTACAATTACGCGCATACCTATTGTACTACATAATATGTATAGTATTAGTATTAGTACTACATATATTCACTTTTACTTAAATACCCTCGTGAAACTTCAAGGACTTCATTTATTAATTTTACCACAATTGTCTGTGCTGGGACAACTCTTATTTTTTCGCAAATATCTTTGATGAGATAATTACGAAATTATTGTATAAAATTCACATGTAAACGTAACATCACGCCTGTAATCAGAGCAGGCAGAGGAGTTTAGTACACTCCCACGTTTCACTAGCTACGTTTATGTCCCATGGAATAGATGATGAACCTATTGCCATACACCGGACACAATTCCAGACTCTGAGTTACTATTAGAAATTCTGCATTACAAAAATCTTGTTGTGCCCAACCCGGTATTTGAACCCAGGACCTCCCGATCGGCAGTTGCGCTTGCAACCACTTGACCAACGAGGCAGTCAACATTCTTGACATGGACATGTAGTAGTTCTCCTTAATATTATGTAATACTCGGCGAACAAAGTTCTAAACGAAGACAAATTTTGTTAGAAGCACTGACATAAAGTAATTCTAACAGAAATACGAGTAAACAGGACTTTCTATGTTCTAGGAGTAATAAAGATCAGAACACGCAATAAAATTGTACGTGCCTCCGTACTAAAGTGTCAGCACAAAAGACCAAGAGTTAGACATTTCACACTGTACTTAGCACAAATAGGCTTATATAGTCCAGAGTATTAGTTAGGTCACCTAAGCAAAATAATACTAATGTTGGTTTTTTTCATTGAGAAAATTGTTGTAGCTATGTATCTAGATGTTGTCGAATCCTTCCAATATCAATATGTATAGATACAAATGCTCATCATTAAATTGGAAAGAGTACAGTCTGTTTATGTAATGTCTACTACTCAAACAGCAATAAATATCACATTATTTTTAAGTGAAAAGAGAACAAATTTCAGTATGTGGATATCTACAATGCAACAAACAAACTGCTAGGCATTTGTAAGGACAGAAATAAGTAGAACGACAGTAACTATTTTGACGAAATCTGAACAAATTGCTCCAATTATTACGTTCATATCGTTCACGAGCCAATTTTCCCTGCAACTATACATACATATATGTATATATCTGTCGATATACCCTTGCTCAACCTCCTTCCCTAAGGTACTAGTTCGTTCAAAGTTTAATTAGGTAGCTTTTAAGATATTCCTAAGCTTAACTTTCGAAGATTATAATTAGAAATGGTAAGTGAGCGTTATACATATGACAGAGATTCATGCCTCACTGAAAACGAGTAAATAAAAGCTACCACAAAAATTTAAAAAAAGAACAGAATTTGAAAATATAACGTTAAATACCTAATATCAGAATAATTATGTACACCAAGAGTAATAATAAACATTTGTTCATTAACAATGTCGTTGTGATTTTACTAGTCGTTTTGCGTTCGTTCTCTCTCAGAGCAAAGTTTGATGTAACAGCCAAACTGTTTCAACCAAACCAGTAGCCTACTAAAGTGATAGCAGATTATGAGAGTTTGACGTCATCGTTACCTTTGCCTCATTTCATTACTTGTCACTCGCTATCCTCTGGTACTATGGCAAGCCCGATAATTGCCGTTACGAAATTACATTAAACTTCCGAACCTCGTTAGCCGACCGTTGCAAATTATAAGGGTATTTTGGGAATTTTTGGTCATTAGTTTCACTTGGCTAATTTGTTTTTGGTGGCGGTCAGTAAAGTAATGCAGATTAGTAAATCGTTTGCTTCATATCCTGGTATAATATGACGTTCGGAAAACGTTAACCGGTCTCACATATCAGTTTTACAACATGACCAAGTAAATTACGAAGAATAATTCGATGAATATTAACCAAAAAACATAACGAACAATTATATTAATCATAATTGAAAATCACAACTTATTAGTGTTTAATAATTCGTTGCAGAGTCGGTAATTGACTAATAATTATACTATTATTGCATTTATATTTACAACAGAAAATGTTTAATTTGTTAGTTGTAAAACAGAATCTGATAATCCTAATCAATTCGCTAATGATTTATTAATAAAATTCATAATGAGAAATTATTATAGTGATGATCAAACCAAACAAAGGCAATACACACAAAAAATAAATTATACATCATACGAGTAAAGAACACAAATAACGGGTGTAAAAAATATATGCCATTTCTGAAATTAATGGAGCCGAGTTGTTCCAAGAAGCCGATGTAATTATTGTTCGATAGCAAACATATATTTACAAATGGATGAAACGAGTAAAGCGATCAATCACGCATAATTTATTTTCCATTACCTGAAAGGAAGTAAGGGAGAAATATGGATGAAGAAAAAATCATCAAGTCTCCAACGTTTGCAAAGACAGAGTGTACAGAAACATCTTAGAAAGATAAATAAAAATGCATGGTGTTTTACAAGATCGCTGTTCTAACGAATGGCAGATCTGATTGTCAACAATTTGTTAAATAAATCAACTTCAGGCAACGTCTATTATTTGACAAGTGATCGCTAATTACAAAGGTTCACCAGGGCTCCTGTGTCTCAAAAGGCACTTAAAAATATAAATCTCGCTTGTTATCGTTTGATAATGCTTCTTAAATATTGGCTAAAACCTATAAAATGTCTAAATGTTAATATAGAAATTCAAAAGCTTAAAAAATTGAAACATGTAGACAAATTATGTCATTTTAGTACGTTATTTATAAAAAGTAGTGGACATTAGCATTTAGATAACCTCATGAAAAATGTTGAAGAGTCACTCAAACATGTTGGGACGATAATAATATCTTGGTACATCTTCATAAATAGCCGCTTAATCCCAAAGTAAGTTCCCAAACCAAACGGCTGTTAAACGAGGCATATACATATAAATACGATATATACTCAACTATATAGATATTTTTCCACCCAAACACGTAACAAGTACTCGTGCTCCTGACAAATATTTGTTGGGGATGGGAATCGGAAACACGACTCTTGGCCTCTTATCAACAGTATTTTCACAAACCACTGCATTGAAAGACTAAGTCTATTACCGTGAAGACTAAGCTTCCTGTAACATTACACTTTTAATGTCTAAGACTAATATTGTGTTTCACTTGCACATACACACCCACGTTAATGTAAATATGAAACACTGTTCCGGTTCAGATAATAAGAAGGATTTTAATATATCTTGACGAGACAATAAAGGTAATGCACTATGAAGTTCTTGTCTGACTGAGCTAACCAAAGAGTAGAGAAGACCGGACCAGCCCACAGCAGCTTTCAGTCTTGTTGTTTATTCTTTATCTCATGATTCTTCGTCTTTACTTGCGCCTTATTCGATAACTATAAGCATGAAGAAACTTACAGTAAAATCCAAAACACTACAACTAAAATAAAAGATACAACAAAATCTTCCAGCAAGGTACTCTTACTTTTAATTCAAGTCAAACCGATGTCGGTTTGATCATCGATTTTTTCACAGATACCCCCACATCACGAGTGTAAATATTTCTTTCGTAATTTTCCATAACAGTTATTTTTCATCAATATTCCGGTCACGTCGTGATTCCATGATCGACGATACGACCCTCGAATTCGGTACAGATTCATATCGCTCGTCATACTGTTAAAATAACAGCACAAGTTTATCATAAAAATGAACCCAGTCCAAATAGTCCCTTTGATGTATTAAATACGTCTTGTCTTCAGATGAAATGACAAAATAATACTTGACAGTTACATTGTATCACGTGATGTAACATCTCCAAATTTCATTTTTACTTTCATAATAATTCTCCTGTCTTAAGGGCGGTAGTGAATTTCTTAAAATAAAAACTCAGAATAAACAGATCATCAATTATTACACTAGACACATCACTATTATCACACTAGACAAGACGGTTAAAAGGTTTCAATATATAATTATCTTATTTCTATAGAGAAATACCGTTTCAAACAAGCTATAGAATTTGGCAACGAAACAAATCATATCGTGGAAAGTTTCCTCACTTTGAAATAATTTGTTCCCGTTTCTATCCGACTTAAGCCGATTTAACGACAATAAATGAAGTGAAACTCTAATCTCCTAAAAATAACACCTGGCCCAATAAAGTAGGAATTAGGTTAATAAGGCCATGACACAGCCGACCGATAAGTGAGATGGATCGGGTGTGGATGTCTCCGAAAATGTCTTTCAACCTTAATTAGATGTACCGGCATTCTCTAGGGCATAATGAGTTTAGATAATAATTATTGCAAATGTCGATGTCCCAGTATAAGACAAGTCATAAAAAATCTTAATAATTCACGCTGTAAATGTTTTTTTGTTTGAGTACTTATAATATATATGGTAGTAAGGTAGCATAAAAACAAATAAAAACTTCAAGTAATTGGTCAGTGGTTGGTTGGCTTCAAATATATACTGACGATAATAATTTATCATTTTACAATTTTTTTTTATATTTTTTAGTATACAACGGAAAAAATGATTCAATAATACTATACTCAAAGACTGCGAATAGGACCATACTTTTCTTTGTATGATGATTCTCATATCCACATCACAAACGAATACAAAAGTACTGTAGTTAATGGAAACTGACTGATACAAAAACAAAGAATCACTGAATTTAGGCTCCAAGTTTTATATACTAATAACCGTAACGTCTACGACAGCTTACGAT
>DWEC01000771.1:0-15360 GCA_018245735.1 Microceris miodesmiata
TGGGCATTTTGTTTCTACGTATTCTTCGTCGTGGATACGAATTGCTTTGTCTCACCGATGTAATTATGGTGATTCTTGAATGTGAATGAACTTTGAGTGTTAATGTTGACTCGTCGAGATCGTACTGGTTTTACAAAACAAAAAACAACGCACAAATGGTACACAATAGTACTGAAGTACTAAATACTTTGTTCAGCGGTGACAATAATCTAATCGAAAATCAAAGCGAAATCACAAACATGTCAGTAATCAAGTCAATATATTTATTGGCAGTCCGCCAAAAATCCATTAAACATTTAAAAAATGTTGTAAGGCACCCCCCTCTCCGCCCCCTTCATCTATCATGTCCCAAATGCTGCCAGGTTGTCCCAACGCGTCAAATGTCAAAAGCGCACTGACCTCTTCACACTCGTCGACCATTTTTACGATTTCAAAATTGGGTTAGGTGTCACATTGTCAATGTTTCAATATACTAGTCATCAGCAGGCATTAATTTATTTGCAACACGCACTTTTGAATTATTCAATTTAAGTTCATCGTTATTATTATTATACTGAAAATAATGTCAATTTAGTTTTCCACTAAAAATATATAACAATGACTTCAATTTTATTCACTTCAATTCACTTCAATAGATTTATGCAATTTCATTAAATCCTGCAAGTTGATTGTGAGTTATTTCTGATGACATTGAAAAATTAAAAAAGCAAAAATTAATTTATCACGAAAGAAAATTCGAACACAGAGAGATGATTTCATCTGTTCGGAAACACTTTCGACCGACCTGTTAGCAGGTAATACATTTGATAACACGAGCTGATGGTGATAAGGGAGATGCTATCTGAGTATAGCCGTCGTATCTTTGCGGACGCTGATTGAGGATCGTTGGAGATAAGCGTTTAGGAAACAGATATATGAGTGGGTACATATTTCGATTTCTGTATCTCGACCTACTTAAATACCTTTGTATGACATAGTTTGGCTTAGTTGTATGTAGTTTCGTCTGCAACGCTTTTTAAGTTACATTGCTGGGCATCTGGGCGTATAAATGAGAATGTAAATCTGTTTGTGTATATACGTATTAGATTTGCAAGTTGAATAAAAGATCTTTAATAAAGAATCTATATTACAATCAACCCATATAGGAGAGCGATAACAGATGAATATCGTCACCGAGACGAAACAGTAACACAAGATATTAACACGAGCGATATTAATATTTGCATTAATTTTTTTTTCTGAAGCTTACCTTCTTTTCCAGCTGCTTCTTAACGGTAACCAGCTGTTCCAGGTCGTCCTCATGCTGCCTCCGGAGCTGAGCTCTGAGCAGCTGCAGTTCTCTGTGTGCTCTCTCGAACCGCCTCTTGTACTTGTCGCCGCTGGCACCCGTTTCGGCTTCGGAGCCCTCGGAGTCGGAGGCTTCAACGCCGCCGTTCTCCGCAGATCGCCAGTGCAAGAGTTCTAGTTCCAGACGTTCGGAGGCCTAATGGATTAATGTAAATTATAATCATTTGTGGAGAGTTAAAGCTGCAGAAAATTTCAGTACAGTGAAGACTGCAGAAAAAAAATAATGAAGTGCTTAATAGGAATAATTCTTCCACGTCATATAGTAATTTTTAGTAGGCACAGGTGTACTCGTAGTTGTCTACTTTTTGAACTATTTCTAAGTATATGTGTGTTACAAAACCTACCAAACAACCTACTGAATAATTAATAGTGAGGCACAAATAAAAGTCAATTGAACCGTCATAATTTACATGTATTTACTACTTACATTTATTTACAGATAATATTGGATGTTTATTATTTAACAACTAATATCTACTCATTTAGTTACGATTGTTCGTGCTAACGTCTTCTATTCAAATGTCAAAGAAACATCGACAACAAAATTAAATATGCAACTGTTTCTCAGCCTTTTGCTTTGACACGCATTGTTTTCACTTTTATTCCTACCGGATTATTTTCTGCTGGGAAAGAAGGGTCCTGAGCGTTTGTAATATTTATTTACTAAATGAGTGAGAGAGACAACAAACCTGCTGCAGGCGCTGGTTGTTGGTGAGCAGGTCCCTGTTGTCCCGCTCGACACGCAGCCGCTCCGCCGCCTCGGCGTCCGCGCGCTCTGCGGCGAGCGCGGCCGCCGCGCGCTCTTCCGCTAGCTCGCCGCCCACTTCAGACAACTGGGAACGAACAGCAAACAATACAATTTACAATACAATAGAGACATAGCATTTATTATATATTGCTGTTGAGCGTTCGTTAGACCTTCACATGTAAGACTATTGCAATATCATTGCATAAAGACCATTGCATTATCGATCACTTCTATAATACATTTTGCTATTGCAAATTGGTCAACAAGGTATAATATCTATTCTACACCCGAATATTACTAGTTCAATGTCCAACATTATGTAATTGTGTAAAGAAGTCCAAGAAAAATGTATAACATAAAGATCGCGTACATACTATATACGTATACATACAGTCAAAGCATTAACGATTAAAACGTAAACATCTATTTCATTAAAATAATCACCGCAAATTTATTATTATCAATTGCAATTTGATTAGTAACAATTACTAAAATATTTTAACATTTTCCTTTCAAAATATTATGTACTATATGTTCATTCATTTTCGAACAGTTGAAAATAGAGCCAAGTCCGTTATACACCAGCAGCGATGTAATGTTTTCCAACGTAACGGATGTTCATGTATTATATTAAATGACTTCCGCTCTAGCATTGCCCTTGACTTTCGATGAAATGAGACCGTATTGCACGTAGGTATTCAATGTATTTTCGGATTGGTAAATACGCCATTTTAACGAGAAAACATATGGAAACTGATTTTAATACGTTAAATTAGCTAGGATTTTAACCGTTTTATACATCTAAGTTGTTTCATAAAACAATGAGCCGTTTTGTATTGCAACAGACTCTAAGCTCGACTAGTCAATCTTAATGAATTTAAGTAAAATTTGAAAAGTTGTAGAGGCTTATATTCGTGTTAAAATCGTATTATAGATAAATTATACGTTTGTGTCTTAACTAATCGGAATGAACAAAAACATAAAAACTTAATCGGTTATAATGATAATAACAAAAACAATTTAAAAACGTTAATGAAAAAATCAAAATCATTTAAATCTCTGAACAAACAGCTAATAATGACATTGTTACGTAATAACACATGGACACAAGACGAAACGTGAATTGGAGATACGAGCATTGATGAAAAACTCGAAAGCGCAAATAGATCCTAAAATAGATGATATTAAACGCCAGATAAATGCAGATCGTGATACGATTGAGACACGTGGTGTAGACGAAGATGGCAAGTGTGTTAGCAATTATCTTGTCCGAAGAACTGTTAATGATTAAACCCTTTTTGTTGTCTTACTTCGCGTTGCATTTTTGTTATTTGCGTTCTTTTACTTTATAGTATTTCAAATTTTCTTCTCGAACTTTCCTAATTTTTACAAATTATATCTTCTGTCAAATAACTTTTCTTCCATTATGGCTTTCCTTACGTGTGGCAGAAATCGTCACTTGAACGTTAAAAACGTTGGATGGTGTTTTATATCTATATTAAAAATTCTTGCATTTTATAAACATGAAGTAAATTTTAGTATGAATTACATATATTATTTTCATATATTATAATATAAATGGTTATGAGAATAACGTTTCGTACAAATTTGACCTACATGAAGGGGAAGAAATCACTTGAAATCTCATTAATATCCATAATGCATTAGCGTCAGCAACATCCCATGAGATATTTACTATTAGCGTAGATCATGAGTGAAGGACTAACAGCGCGGCAATATTTCAATGGGAATCGGTTAAAATTGGAACGGAATGGACGCGGAACGGGAGGTCCGCTCGTAACGACCATATGATGGATTTGCATTCGACTAATGCACGCTGCCTCTCCATAAACTTAAATATTTCATGCGTCAAATGATATTTATTAACCAAACTTGTCAACAAAAAATAGACACTTCCGGCTCTAGCTTTGAACTATCGCAAGTGACAGCATCGTAGTCCCCGTGACGGACGGCCAAGAATCGCGCGCGTTTGTAAAAGTTATCGTAAGAAGTCAACAATGAAGAAAAAAATATTTGGCAAGCGGCCGCCGGTGCGGTAATCTCGAGCCAACGATCGCCGCGCAAGCGCCACCGTTAGCGCTGCTGCGTCGAGACGGTCGACAATTATTTATTACAAAATACCATTTATATGTACGAGATTTAAATTTAAAAAAGTCACATTCTCGACATTTTTGTGCCAGATATAAAAGTAATCGTAAACAGATGATTCACCAACCTCGTCCATTTCGGACACAGTTGTCCTATCCTCGGAGATTCCTCGGGATGATCTACATACACTGCTAGCTCGGCTCCCGCTGCGGCTGAACATTGTGAATCCTTTAATCATTATATTAGTCGCAGACTTAGATCTGCCAAGTCTTCTTTTTCCGTTGCTGTACATATCCAAATCAGGATCACCCTTATGCCCCAATCTCCGCCATTCGTCCATTATGTGGTCGGTTCTTCTCAGAAAGTTATCGATTTTCGAGCTTAAATAATTTGATGATGTGCCTTCTTCTAAATGAGCAGCTATCGGCTGAAACTTCTGTCTTACCGGCTGCTTTTTACAACCAAGCACGAATGATAAGTTAGCGTCGAAAACGACAGGAGCCTGTTCTTTCGACTTAAGTTCGTTTAGATTCACATTTTCGGCGGGGTCACAGGTTTGCGGATACATTCTTCTTGGCGTGGGAGACCTATTGCAAAGAGTTGAATTCATACTTGAACAGCGGGACAATGGAACAAAAGTTCCATTACTGCTGCATGTTGAGTAATTGCTTGTTGTACTTCTAATACTGCTGTACGAGTAGGAAGAAGGACTCGGTGACCGAGAGACTAATAAGCTACTGTTGGATCCATGTCTTTTAGCCAGCTCTGCTATTGATCCTGTTTCCACAGACAACGACATACTTCTTCTATACAATGGACTTTGAGTTCGTGGTGGTATATACTTGCTGCCATTTTCCTGTGTACTATGTTGGATGGTCTGTACTTCTTTCAGTGGTTTGTAGAGGAAAAGTTTTTTTCCGTTTAGGAGACTGTTAGAAACTTTTGGTGGCACTGTTTCTTCGAAGTTGATAGGAAGTGTTTTAGATTTTTTCGTAGGTAATATGGGCCTGCCAATGGGAGGTTTTGGTGGTTTCTTTGGTGTCGCATCCAATATCGGTGGCGACAGTGGCCCGTTGGAATTCAGCGACGAAATTCCATTGCTGGTGGGATGACTGCCGTTCGTTTTGTCGTCTGGTATTCGTATGCTGAGGCGATTGGAGTTCATCCTGAGCGCGGCGGGTATGGCGACGTTCGCGTGCGGCATGTTCGATTACGCGTGGACGCGCTTGCGTTTCCTACAGTAGCGGAAGTGTTTCCCGCGGTGAAAGTCCAGTGCCATTTCACCGCCGCGTGCAGTATTATTGTCGCGAGCGGTTCTGGATGCGTCGGGACTTCGGCATCGTTCGAAATAGAACCGGCGCGAGAGGGCTCCGCGGACGCACTGCGCCGGCTATCTCGGTCGCCGGGCAGTTGTGAGCGCTCGACTATTTTAGTTTACGTAGATGTCGAAGTGCACGCACGGCCGACATCATTGGACCTTCAAAAATCAGTTAACGACACTGCGTCTTGTTGGTTTTGCGAACTCTTGCGACACTGAATCTATAGCAGCATACGTTGCTTGTGGGACAATCTAAACTGAGCCATAAACATACATTCGGAAACGTTAAAAGCTAACACCGAAATTAACTGACTAATGTAAAATTAAACAGCCACGTGAATTAGGTCAGTTGTCAATAGATCAGACGCACGAGACGTAGCAGAATGCGCAGAAGCAGCCAAGCGGAAACCGTGAAGGATTTCGAATGCCATTATATATGCTACAAATAAATTTGTTGATTAGCGATATAGACGTTTATTAGTTTAATTATTCATTATATCATATTCTTGAAGTTCCTTCCACGTTCAATTGCTTTGACAAATTGACTAGGCTATTCGTTTAGGGGATCGAGCTTTTGATTGCTGACGTGGAGGTTATGGGGTTGATTTTCAATGTAGACAAATATTTGTGTAATGAACACTGGCGTTTGTTTTAAATTATATATATGCGTTTATCGATTGGAATCCAAGGGTCATTTGAAATTTGTTCCGGAAAATTTATTTTGTTTATTTCATGTTATATTTAAACATAACTTCCAAAAGTGCGATGTATGCACATGACTCTTTACAATGCACTGATGCTTGCCAAATGGTTGAGATTTAAAAATTTTACGATTTCTGTAAAACAAAAACATATAATGTTTATGTCAAGTCGTAAAACATTTGCGATCCTCAAAATTTATCGGCATGTTTGTTTTCAATGCATTTCTCTGTATCATCTTCCCTGTTATCATCCCAATGTTGAGTATAAATCTCTCGGGATGAGAAGGATTAAATCCATAATTTGCCACGTTGGTAAATATGGGATAAGTTTTTGTTTCTCAACCTCACTATGTTTTTCAAACACTGTTCTAACAAATAACATTTAGTTCTAGTAACATTACTAACAGTTTATCTTAAATACTCACGCTTTCGATTAAAGTTCCCACGATAGCGTTCCATAGATAAATCTAGAACCAATACGCAAACGCCATTAACTGAATCTCGAGACTAGTTAAAATAACCTACGTTTGGCAAAAACAATACAGGATTTGCCAAGAATTCGTACTAACGCTGTCAGTTGATGAGTACCGAAATAAAGCCCCTATATACGTATCATTCACATATATGTATGTATTATGTGCCCTTGATCTTAACCTACGCATTTGAGACTTAATTTCTCATAGAGGATTTCGTGAACTGACGCATAGTGTTTACCTGGTTTAAAGTAGCTTACGGCGTATTTCAGGCCGATGCGATGCGTTATAAGTTCTGGAGTGTTCCTATCGGTATAGGGTGCGGCTACGGAAGGTCATCACCATCATCATTATTATTAGGTGTAATAATAATGATGATGGTGGTGAAAATGTGGTGACATAGCTCTGCTGTCCTAACTTGTTTAATTAGATTTCTGCTTTTCAAATCGATCGTCTGGATTTGTAATAGTTGGAACGCATTTCTAACTTCACTGGGATTTTTGCGTTTTCAAGATCGAATTTCACACGTTTCTACTTCAAAGGACATTATTTTACGATAATCTGTGCGCCCATGATTTACTCTATTATGTACTGTAAATTTTGGCAAATTGCTCTTGGCCACCGTAGCCGGCTTTGGCCTTGATTCTTTTCATTTTGTGAAGGTACTCGTTGGTATCCAACAGTGGAATGAAAAATTCAGTTGATGAGATCAGACATTTTCAGGACAGAAGAGAGCTAAAAAGTTGTTAACAAATTTAGTACTTTCTAGAGAAAATCTCGTTTCATTTATTTTTAATATCCGGTGTTTTGTTTTTTTATCCGGTTCACAAAAGACGGACTTGATCTGGTGGTGGTGGTTGCAAGTAGAATAACGAATAGAGTCGCAACATTATAAAGGTTATACATAGTTGTACGGTACAACTTGCTATGAATATACAAAAACAACACACATTTAAAAAGAGAACTGTTTAGAAAAAATCAAAATTTAAACAACGTTTAAATTCATTTTGGTGATATATAAGTTCCGTACATTAACATGTAGGTACATCGCGTATGCAAGAGAGTTCTACGAAAACATTCACAGCGACAGCCGACTCTCGTCCTGTTTAATATAGCGTCCGCAAACATGTTTATTATCTGTAAAATGTTTATAATGGTTGTTCGTGGTTGTGCGTAGTTGACATTTTCTAAAGAAACTTGAAAATATGTATCTATTTCTATGGAACACATCAACGTAATAAAAAAAATCTCAGTTTTGCGCTCGTTTTGTCTGGGAATTGTCAATACTTTACGTGTTTTGAAATAAGAAAAAGAACTTGGAAGAAGGCAAAAGAATACTGCGCATAGAACAGTTATGATTTCAAACTTTCTGAACAGTTTCCTGAAAGATAGTTTTCTGGACATATTACACTCTAATCGCAAATGAGCGATATAGAGTAGCGGGTGTTCATGTCCGAGCTGATGGTGAGGAGATTGTCTATGAAAATAATACTTTGCAACTGGCACAACACACGTGTTGGCAGTTATACGTACATACATAGAGTATGTTTTACATATTGTTTTCGTGTCCATGTGTCGTTTGTGTGAGGTAGGCCGTGGGCAGTGCCCGAAGGTATACACCATCATACATCGTATACGCGGATTATTGCGAAATAACTTCACTTTATTTTAATCTCTAACACAAATGACCATATGAAATACTAATTAATTAAATATGCAAGTATCTAGGTATACCTACATGTAGGTTTTTAGCCGTCTGGTTACTACAGAACAGACTTCGCCTACTTTAACATCAGAAGGTCATGTGTGAAGATGTCCCAAGATATGTAATAAACGGGCATTTTTTACATTATGACCAAATTAAAGGCACGAAATAAGCAGAGACGAATGAAATCGAAACATATTTAAAATGTTGAATCGACACGCATGCCATCCACAGCACGTGTTACTGGGACTGGGTATACTACTTTGGGAGTGGCCAATAAGAAATAAATAACGGCTCCCGACCGTCTGCCAATGCGGCCCACTGCTGATGCAACGTGCGCACCCAATACCTACGGCTGCGAGCCGCCACCGCCACGTGTTACGCAACACGATACAGGAGACCAACGGCGGAATATGTCAATAGTCGTTTCGTTCCGTTACGATAATTTCTAAAGAGACTCGCAAACGTTCCCCAGTTCTGCGCAACGTAAACGTGGCGTTTTACGTTACATTAAAAATTTAAAACGTAACATAACGTTTGTTAAGTTAAGTGAGGTTTTAGTTCTCACATATTGTAAGCAATTACTAACTGTATGAAGAGTATATGGGAGATACAATTATAAAAGTTAAGAATTGACCTTTTGCTAATGTTTTTCCTAATAAATAATAAGTCTATCGTTTGATTGCAATTCTGTCAAATCGTAATAATAAAAATGAAATCATTTTATTTCAATCCATGAGTCAATAAGACCAGCGCATCAATTGATATAGAATTGAATTTTTAGTATTAATATGCATTACTACGTCTAAATTAAAAAAAAACCGTAAAATGTTAGCGAATCATGACAAGGTCAACACGAAATTAATTGTAGCATTTCGTCAAACTGACTAGAGATTGTGTAGAGCTGATCAAGTTGAATTGTTCGGGTTGAACGACCACCTGGAGCCTCAAAAACACACACGTGTGGCAAAAACTTATAATCACGTTAACAAATTAACCATCGTTACAACTTTGGAGCCTAACCGAACTTCATGAGCTACTGCCGAATATAGCGAGGAATGCAATATGGTGAATGTTATAATACCGTCAATGATGTATGATGCAATATGGAGAATTTTCATTATTAACATACATCATTAACCTATCTCAGTCCACTGCTGGACATTAGTCTCGATCATGGTGCCATCTCTTCCTTACTTCAATTTGTGTAATTCAATATAAATAATACAATACAAAGATTTTTGAGTGCTGTTAGGAGGTCAGCTCGCAATACCACATATTCTGACAGCGAAGTAAATTAACGCGAATATACTAAACTGACAAATTGAAATAGTAGGAACAGCGATAGCGGTACAGGATTAGAATTCGACTTAACGGTCCGTGAGGAAAAGTATCATTACAAAATGATGAGTGTTTTAAGGTTAAAATATCACTTGTTGTGATGTCAATGCTATGGAATGAGATTGAAAAACTCAATCCAACAATTCAAATTTGATAATAAACAACAAACGAAGCAAGGGCACCACGAAGGATGAGAAGCGCATATTTATTCTACTTCAATGTATATGTATTAAGAGATACTCATACATACATTCCATTAAAATTTCAACGAAATTTCACAAGTCATTAATAATGAAAAAGTATAAAAATATATGTTATTCCCGTTTATCTTTATACACAACTCGTAAATCCTTGAAAATCTCCAACGGACGACAAGTGTAATTATATCGGCCGGGTGCGTGGGCGGAGCGCTTTTTATCGCTGCAAGCGGCGGTCATTTACGTACCTCCTTCATACTAAACGCTAAGTCTTGAATACACGTGATGAATAGAAAATTGCCCCGCCTACGCTCGATATATGGCTGTCAGTGGATATTGCACCCCATGGGCACTTGTAGTTACAAATAGCCTCAGAGGTTTATTGATATGTGCTATCGACATACAATTGGATTGTACGAATGGTACTGTTACAGTTGTAGAAAGGACACTTAGGGTCTGTAAGGGCAGCCAAATTTATACCTGGTACTTCCGACTCTCCCTTAAGGAACCTGGCGTGATGATTTAAAAATAATAATACTATAAATGACAAAAAGTTCTATTGAACTACCGTTGAATAGCATTGTTACTATAGTTTTATTCCGTTCGTGTGTCCTCTGAGCCCGAACGCAACCTTGTCATTGAACGTAGCCAAAGACAACTGCGGTCGTTGTCTACGACTAGTTCAGTATGGCAGAGAAACTTCAGATAGTGATGAGATCTATTAACTAAAGTAAATAAATAAAAACACCTGAACATCGGTCGGAGTTACCACAAATGCATAATGACTACCAAAAACCTTGTTGTATTTTAAAAAGCTCATGACTCGAATATTGCTCTAAAGTAAATGATAAACGCATCGCACGATTATGATGTTAAAGTGGAGTTATTTGAGAGTGAAATTAAAATGAAAAGAGATAAAATTCTCGAACGCGAAGGAGCAAGTTCGTTTTTCCGAGAACGCCGTACATTTAATTAGCTTGTCTCGTAAGCGGACCGGGTGGCGGAAAATTTTCCAGTGCGACGCATATTTCTGGACAAGTAAATCATTCAGAATCAGGGCAGGCGAGACCGATGCGACGTAGGGGGACTGCGAATGGATCACTTTAAGCAAAACTACTTTTTTACGAGTATTATGACATAACATCACGCCTGTATTTCCCCAAAGAGGCAGTAACAAGAGTGTATTCACCTGTGTTAAATGTTTCACCATGGAATAGATGTTAAGCCTATTGGATTATTGTAAATATGTTTAAAAAATAATATATTAATTGATTATAAATCGTTCAAAAATCGGCAATTCATAAAAGGGCATGATTGTGATCTGTATGGTGGCTGATCTGGCGATTGCAGGAGACACTGTACCATATTATGTCAGGATTTTAGGGTCTAAACAAAGAAACATAGAAACTGTTTTGAATAGGTGTACATACAGTATAATTTGAGCTGTTAAAGAATCGTGTCGTATTTAAAAATGTTTAAAATGAAAAATATTTACAAAAGCTCGACTTCTGAGTAAAATATATACAGTTGAGTAAGTATGATATACGACAGATGTAGCATGATGTATTACACTTTATTTATGTATTGAAAAAAAAAATTAAGCATCATCATAATAAGCCCATAGACGACATTGTACTTTATTTATAAAAGTCGCAAAATCGCAATACTGCAGGAAACCTTCCTGCAAAAGATGCGAAAATTAAAACCGAACATATTTTTAATAGGTCAGAATATAGCCTAAATGCACAGATTAATTACGACAACTTGTAGAGTTTGGTATAAAAAAATAAACATGAAATGTTTGCACGTTGTAATTGGGTTACAGTCTTTCTACACTGTAACCCAATAAATCTTAAACTTCAGCTGGCCACATTCATGTCGGTCGATTAAATAAAAATACGGCTGTCAGTGAGATAGATCAGCGCGTGTCGCGTTTAAAATTAAATTAAGGCCATGTACACACGATGCGTTCTTTTTGCGGCATTGTAAGGATTTAAATCGACGGTTATTTGTGACGTCAGAGTTTGGATGTTTGAATGTTGGTTATTAGACCTGTTAAAAACTAACAAGATTTCGGTCTTAGATAAAATAAAGACAAGCAGAAATATAAAAAGATTTTAATGTACTGCAGAAGGGCGCGATAAATATGTTAAAATTATATAGGACTTTCTAATAAAAGTCCGCCATAAAAATGTCGCTAATTTAGATTTGCCTAGAATCCCTTCAAGATAAGAGCACAAAAATCAGACACTGTTCCAAGAAGAGAATTCAATTTTGTTGTCTTCGATTGAATTTTGGACCGTTATTATTACGGCCCAACATTTCAATCAATATTAATATAAACACGCTGAATAAACGCAGCGACCAAACCGTCCAATCGGGCAACATGCTCCTCATATGAGCTACTTTATAATCTATGTATTGCTATGTTTCTAGTCTCAAGCATCCACCTCGTAAATGTTTTATGTGCAAAATGTTTGTATCGCCATAAACATTGCAAATTATTATACGGCTTATTAGTGTTACTAAGCGTAAATATTTTATTATTAATAATACATATGTCAAGTTTTTACATTTTATTTTATATAATGGTGTGTGTGTGTGAAGTCAAAAGAATTCGGTCATTGAACTTCGCTTCTAGAATGTACTATTGAGTAACACTGGTCGCATAGGTTTACTAGTATGTCTTTATGCTCTATTAAAAAGGATCCTACCCAAGTTGCTGATACTAGTATCCCGATAGAAAAATTTCGTAACGCATTTTACGAATTTGAAGCGGTAATGGTCATGAAAAGTTGCTCAACAATTTTTCTAATGAACTTTCCATATAACCATTGTAACTTACGTGACAAGAAACGTACAAGAACCAGAGAAGCTTTCTAAAAACAATTGTCCCGCTGAACGACCATTGTTATCACATTATCTTGGGGTTTACATCAACATTAATATATTATTGAGGAAAAGGTTGTTGACAATTAACTTGATGAACGACATCCTTAATAAATATTGTGATTAAATCAATAACAAGAGTAAGCTATAGGGAGATTTGTTTTGCTCGTATATCTCCAGAAACTAAGAAATAAATTAGACAAACGCAAATGATTAAAAAACAACCTTCAAAACTAAACCAAGTTTCGACTATTAAATTCGTTTCTCGTTCGGGTGTAGAGGCATCCCATACTATATGTATGCAATTCTTTCTGGAAGATTCTAGAGAATTCTATTAGAGCCTGTTATCGAAGATAATGCTTGGTCATACATGATTCATGTTCATAACAAAACTGATTTACTCGTTCATCACGAGCCGCTCATTCAAACCGATTATTTGCGTACAGCGAGTTTTCAGTAGCTTATTTATATACTCTCGGTCAAGGGAACATTCTCCATGATATTTGTTCGCTGCGGCATGTACTGTTTATTTCTAGGGTCTTTTCACACTAACGCTCGTCTTACCTATATTCCGCTCTTTCTGTGATAAATTCTTATACCATTTCCCTAGATCTGTGATGTAAGCTCGTATAATTCGAATTAATCTAAATAGTTCATATAAAGGAATTGCGGTATCTCATTTCTAAACATATACCTCAAAAGTAGTGTACATATAGTATCAATTATTATTATTATTAAATTAGATTAATACATTATTTCACTGTATTTTTGTTCGTATAATTTCATTGTTTGCATCATGATCGCAGAGGGTAAAAGAAATATTGGAGTACCATACATGTTTCAACGAAACTGAAGGATATTGAATTGAATGAGAGCAGATTGCAATGCGTATTGACCCGGAATGAACGTAAAAGAACGCGCGTCAAATATAATTTTAGTGAAAAGATGAAGCCAGTGACGCGAACGGCCCATATTCATTGGCAACATTCACGTTAAGAGTTGTGTCACAGAAAAAAAAAACCGCCAAAATGCGTACGCATTCTTTCGTACTATTCTAATGACGCGAGTGTATGTCCTACCTCATCATGTCACATCATGACACCTTTTTTTCAATGGTTCATTACCTGAAAATATCATCTATTACGCGCAGATTTCTAGTAAATATTCGATTGACCGAAACATTTTTGTGTAATCGCAATATTTTTTATCTCGGGTGGTAATCGAACCCACGAGCCTTGTGCACGTCAAACTAAACGGCCACTAGACCATCGAGTCAGACGAGTAAGACTGTGTGTTTCACTATGATAAGAATTTTTAATGGGCACTTGGTTAATTACTTAATCTTTGAAGTGTGGTAACAGATAATGGAAAATACTGCAAGACTTATTGGACAATTAAAATGTCGTCATATTAGTGTGCCCGTTCGGTGCCCACGGAGCAAACTAAAGATGACAGTTATTATGTAGTTATTCATTATGCCGTAAAGCAAACGAATTAAATCTATTTCTTATAAAATAATCGATGAACTAACCAAGAGAAGAGAAGAGAAAAGAGACTTTGATGTTATATTTATCGGAGACTGTCATTAGTATGGACGGTAAGCGTATCGAAGATAGTAAATAGTAGAAACGTTAAATGATTAGCAGAGACGGTCATTAGTACGGATAGTCAAAAAACGCAGCACGATGGATTCGAGATAAATAGACTAAATGCAACAATTTTTACTTGACGCTTTACAAACCAAATATCTCTATAAAATCTAAAAAGAAGAGCGAATAGAAGAAAAAAAAACATTTTTTTCTACTAACCAAATATCCGTATAAAATCTAAAAAGACGAGCGAATAGATGAAAAAAAAGATTTTTTCTACTAACTGTATTTTTCGTATATCTTTCAAAGACGTCAGTTGTCACTTATAAGACAATTTTTGCTCTACATATCAATACCTACATTATCCGATTACTCGCAATGGAAACCGCGGAATGTTGGTATTATGATTCCTGATAAATTAATAACATTTTTCCGCGATATATTTATGCCTACATATATAAACCTAATGTTTGATATACCTATATATGTATAAGCATGTATATGTAAAGGCCGGTATAGTATCAATTCCCGCTTCAGTAACCGTTGTGTTGATTTTTCCAACCGACCTGATATTAAGTGATCATAAAAGCGTGGCGTTCGAAAGAAAAGCTATGTTTCATGATGTCCAATTTTATGTCGTTTCAGAACAAACATTCCAAGAAAAATATACAACCACAACAAATTCACGATGTCTTATTGTGCGTGTGTTTGTATTTTAAGTGTTTCTCGTCTCCTCTCGTCTCTGATTGACTTGCAGTCAAGTTCCTGTGGTTAGTGACCCTGATTGCTGAGACGGAGGTCGTCGGTTCGATTTCCAGTCAGGGAAAATATTTATATTTGTGTAATGAATGCAAAGTTTTTTGTTTTTTGTCTGTGCCCGAAACTAGTTGGATCATTCTGGCGAATCTTACGACGCATGTTTGTAATAGTATAATTAAAATTA
>DWEC01000772.1:0-15356 GCA_018245735.1 Microceris miodesmiata
ACAGTATCTACTTAGAACACCTATTCGTATTTGCAGAAACACTTCATATTACAGTTGACTGATAAGTAAACATTATTCACATAAATAAATTTACTAAACTGAAATGCAAAAGTGCTTTGAAGGAAAACGAATATTAGTTACGGGAGGATGTACAGGTAATCTCATGAAATTTACTTTAAAATTATACATGAAACGAAAAATAATGTCTAGAGATCAATAAAAATTTCAAAAATTGAATACAATCTTAGTGTTGACAGATAAAAAGGCAACTGATTCATAACTTTCAGGTATAGGACGAAGTACAGTTTTGGAACTATGGAGATGTGGCGCGAACATGTAGCATTATCTAATGAAAAAGAATCTTTACATCAATTGAAAACAGAATATCCTTCCATAGAAATAGCATGCGTTGATTTGCGCAATTGGGATGATACACGTAAAGTTGTTGAATCTTTAGGAGTTTTCAATGGACTTGTTAATTGTGCAGGAATAATAAAAAATGAATCCTTTTTAGAAGTCAAACCGACTAACTTTGATGAGTGAGTATTAAATTTAACTGCACATTTGCAGTCGAACATAATATTGTATAATGTACAATAATGTTTTGTTGTACGTGAGTGTAAGTGTATTTCTTTAAGTGTATTTTTTAAATAAAACCTTTTTAGCACAATGGTTGTTAACGCTAAAGCTATAATTAATGTAAGTCAAGTCGTTGCGAAGAAAATGATAGAGAACGGAATCAAAGGCTCCATCGTAAACATATCATCACAGACTTCAAAGGTAGGAATGTTTAGATGACATATAAAACTTAATTTAAAGTGTCGATGACCATTTAAATATATTCCAATATTACCGATTACAGGTTGGCATGAAAGATCATTTATCGTATTCTGCGTCTAAAGGGGCACTAGATGCTATGACTCGGGTTATGACCGTTGAATTAGGATCACATGGCATTCGAGTCAACACTATTAATCCAACTGTGGTATTGACGAATCTGGGTCGCAAAGCTTGGTCAGATCCTGAGAAATCTGCGAACATGCTTTCGAAAATACCTATGGGCAGGTAATTTCTTTTCAATTACTATTTTGAAAGACGGACTGAATTATAAGTACATATACAAGCCGGGATTTGTACCCGTCCTGGGTATTACATACTAACTACATACTAAACCTACATACTAAACTACCTGGGTATTTCATACTAAATTCCGACCAACGAAGCAGTTAATATACACATATATACATGGTTTTAGTTTATGGATCCATATTATAATTTAAGATAAATCATACAAATTATCAAGACGATATTTCGGATAAATACTTACACAAAATTATAGGCGTGGCTGCCTCGAGAAATATAAACCAAACTGCCAATGACTTCATTAGTTTAGTTACGTTTAGATTAGTTTAGTTTTAGGTTGAAGAATCTCCAAGGAGCAAATGTTAAGACATTTCAAAATTACAATATCTCTTGAAAAGTATTAAGCTTACGCGGACTTACGCCATCTAAGTTTAAAACGTTACTTGTAGGTAATCAACATTGTGTCACAATACTAATAGAGATCCAAGTGCTAAATGTTTTCTTTCATATAATACAAAATTATTAAACACCATAGAAAATACTTTAAAATGGATCCCTAAACTTTTTTAGTTGTCCAATATTTTAGAAAAAACAGTATTTGGATTTAACAGAGCATCACATTTTTTTCAGGTTTTGCGAAGTGAATGAAGTGGTCGATGCTATTGTTTTCTTGTTAAGCGACAAAGCAAGCATGATTAATGGGGTACATTTACCTATTGACGGAGGATTCTTAGCCACGTAACTGTTTAAACCATTTGTAAAATTATACAATAAGGATGAATAAAAACAATTATATTCGTTTTGCTCAGTTTATTGTGCCAAAGGAATTCATACATATCGGATATAGAAAACAATGCAAGCATAACAATAAATATATATATAAATATATATATATATATATGTATAATAGAAGCATAATAATATGCTAAGCTATATTGACCAGCACACAGACAGGTATTACGGAAAACATACACTTGGCCAGTTATCAAAGTATGTATATAATTCAGGGCGTACATTCCTTATACAAAATTATAATAACTAGGTTGGTTATTATTAAACAATACATCCTGTGTGCAAACAACTGTAAGTTTAAATTAAAATTATGGTGCTATACTATAGAAAGTTTGTCGCATTTTTAGAATAATTTACTCAATATTTGGAGGGAACACTTACACATTCCTATGCCCTTAAAATAGTTTTAAATATTCAATACAAGCTGCGATCCTTTCCTAATATGCTTATCCTACAACTACCGATTCAATTCGTTCCCTCCTTCAACAACAATGAGTAAAATATTACACATCTCGTCCAATATAGACATCTCACAGATTATCATAAGCGGTTTTTGGATATTAACAACACGCTGCACATGACATCAGCTACAGAAAAATAGGGCAATTCAGGTTATTATTTATTTGAATAATAGCCAAATAATAGATTTATAATACTACAACAATTATGTATTTTTCATTTCAATTACCTAGGATATTGTAAAAAACAGTGTGATGGCTTAACTAGTTACCTTACAAATATTATATACAAAATTAAGTTCATAGTCTTTCGTCGGCCAGAGCAGACAACTTAGGTATGAAAAGCCACGATCTGCCGCACTAAGCGACCCACCCGAGCGCGGCGGGCCTCCCCCTCGCCCGTACACAACCACCCCGCTTGCCGCGGCCCTGCATCGCATTCCTCCAGCTTACATTTAACACGTAAACATGACCTTAAATAGTAGTAAAATGTTATCGTTTGATCATTTGGAGATGCATATTATAAAGAAGTCGATTACGAAAAGTCAAAATAATTCAATAGCGATTGGCACCTCACCTCATTCAAAACTATGAATGTGATCGACATAGTCACGACCGTGAATTCTCATTTAAAAATGTATGACCATACAAAATGCTATAAAATACTGCTGACTATCTTAGATTATGATTAAATGACATTTAATGACGATGCATAGACGTACACCCGTCCTTCACTTAATGGCATAAGATTGCTGATCCATTAAAATAAAATAAATGTTCGATGTGCTATTTCAATAAATTCTAAATACGTATATGAATATAAAAAAACTAAAAACCTTACGGAATATCATGACAGTTGGACCAATTTAAATCCCATTTCCGATACAATACTTTAATGCAAAACTAATTAAATATATTTACATAAAATTGAACCTAATTCTCAGTCATATTAATGATGAATGGTCTGATTGTTCAGACCATATGACATACTGAGGTTACAACACAACCTTCATATGAGAAATTCATTCAGTTAATAATAAAATACACAGTTCCTAACACATAGGTTATATTTACAAACATTCTCGCAACTTTTCATCTCGAACTATATCCTTCGTTTATAATAGAGAAGTCCGGTGATTCTTCGCATGTAATCGTAGGCGTCTAGGAGTGGATTTTAGCAATGTACATTAGATCACAGATATGTAATGAAGATAGCAAAAAGTTCTAATAGGAATGTGATTTTTTGTATTTCTAAAAAAAACTAATACTTCTATATTAACACAAATTGTCTTCCATCAAAATCATTTACACTATACATACTTAAAAAGCCCAGCGCTGAAGACTTTAAAGAAAGACAAGAACTATTTTTTTCTCAGATCAAACTTACCTAATTAAGACCTATGGCAGTGACTGGACGTCAAACGGATAACTTGCGATAAAAGATAGCACAAATAAAATCCATATCATGTTTTGAGAATGTCTTACTCTTAATTCACGTCACTATATATACCAATATCCTGGAAACTGAAGAATTTACAACATAAATAATTTAATAAAAAAATTTCAGTAAACGAAGCTAAATTAAACGTTCAAAAGGATTTTCATTTTAAACCCTATCAACCAGTTTCATTGCAGTGGTTATACTCGAGTTAGGTTCATATAAATTGATTACAGTATAGCGCACACTATGCTTTTATTAACATTACAAACATATATAATTTAAATGAGAATTGCTTAGCTATTTATGGAAAAAAAAATTTTTTTGCCCTTGCAAATTTTTGTTTTTCTCGATATTCGATTGTAGAATCTATGACAGGTAACTTAAAATGGAAGACAATATAGTTTTTGGTTCCATTTGTAAGAATTAAAAAAAGACTTAGAAAATCAGAGAAGTTTATTGCACAGTTGCAGTTAAACAATTATAAATCAAGGTGACCATTGTCGTACAATAATTCACCGCGTCGTTCTGTGCCTCCAAAACTTGCCCTTCATATCGAAAAACGATCACTTCAATCCTGACATTAGAAAATGTTTTATGTCAAAATATGTATATACCACTCGGATTTTCTTACACGTTTTGTTGACTTACAACGCTCTCATATCATGACGATCGCTTTCATACGCAACGCACGCGGCATGACACTTATACAAATCGTTAACATAAAATTATCACTAAATAACTAATGGTTTTAAAACGAAGTTTCATTGTAACTCGTAGAGTTGCTTCATATTTAATAATAACATCATCTCGAAGATGGATAATGTGTTTAAGTCCAATAAATGCAGGATCATCATTAAACCTGATTCACACAAAAAGAGCTTCTCAAACAACGCCGGTAGAAACGTCGTTCGGCAAACGGTACAAATTATGATTGAAATCTGTGTTCATAATGTGACGAGAAAAATTAGGAGACGACAATCTTTATCTATTTGTAAAACTGATCATTTTTAAAAACTCCTTATCACATATGTCAAAAGTATGCAATGCCCTCCCTTCCCCTACCCATTTTTCAAGAATTGTCGTCTTGTGTAAACCAGGCCTTAGTATTTTAAATATGTACGAAACAAAACTTAACAGTAAAGAAATGTATACGAATGCACTAAGAGTGCGCTCGGTTACAGAATTCATCCTGCTGTGTTTTCCACCATCACATCAAACTCTCCATACTATCAAGGAGCACTTAAAATAAAGTTTGATCGAATTCGTACTGATACAGAGCCTATATGATTTTATTATCTAAATATGTATAACTGAGCATAATAAACGGCGCAGGCGCGAGACAACAGATCGACGGAGCCCGCGTCTATATTAAAATGAAACAATTCACGGAGCGATGCGACCGTGAACGCATTCAAAAATACAATAGTACGCTAACACAGAGGTCGTATCCCGAGTAATGTAACGGCAGAAACACTTCTCAATTCCTACTGGGAGCCGCCGCGCCGGCGCCGCTACCCCGTGGCGCCCGCCGCGCCGGCGCCGCCCGCTGCAACACACACACGCGCACCGTTACCTACTGCTCGCGGATCACACAAGATACATTTTAAGGCGATTGCTACACAAATGGCAAATATTAATGCTAATTGCTAAATATTATTATCAAAACATTTTATAAACTGCGGCGTGGGAGCACCATTACACTTAGAACATTGTTGCATAATGGAATGTGGCTTAGCTATGCACACGTGCAAAACTTATTGTTCTTTACAACAGACGAGGATAAACAATTAACCTGACCCATAAACAATACCATTATCTTATGGCACAATTTATGATTATATTGGTTTACGAAACAAAGCTTTTTGCCATTTATATTACGAATTATTATACAGAAGGTTTTTAAAGAATGCAAAAATGGTGTATATAAACAGTCCATTAGTTGTATAGTAAATTTACAGTCTATAGTGTAGTGTACAAGAACATTACATACAAGGGCTACTTACTATTTTCTTGGTCTGTCGTTTGGTCGTGGCGTCGAAGCGTGCGGTCACTTGTACCAGACTGATAATTGCCGCGCTGAGCCCCTGAAAATAAACATAATTCATAATTATTACCTATAGATACAAAAAGATGTAATTTTTATGAATAAAATCAAGTTTTATATTTATGTTAAAACATAAAATACTATGAAAAAGGATAGAAGAAAGACGACATAATATATGGTATATTTAAATAACAAACCTAAAGTTCTCTGAGAAATGTATTTTAAATGAAGTATCATGGTCATTCGTTAGTACTAGAAACATAAATATAATACAATGTAAACGATCCACATCACGTAGGAAAAACTGTTTATTAAGGATAAAGATGAGACCTATTGTACATGGCCCATGTTTTTAACCGTACGGTTAAAAAACGTGCAAACATGTAGTACATGCCACGGCAAAGCTACCGGTCAAGACAACGATCAGGTGCCGCTCAATTAGGATTTTACTGCCGCCATGCTACGACGAACTCGCCATTGATCCTTGCAAGAAAAAATACGTCGCGTACTATGTATATAATTAACTCAAAAAAAAAAGTTTTGGAATCATCCGATTTTAAAGAAACGGGTATTTGGCGCATTACATACACTGGTCAATAATGAACTCAGCGGATGCTTTCTTATTGCAACTACAGCCGCGCGACATCTTTAGATTAGTGTGGCGCACTTCATTTCAATAATGGATACGAACGAGGAAACATGATTGTTGCTCCTGCTTTTGTTTTCTCCTTCGGCGCCATCGACGTCGCGTTCGTAATAAAAAAAAGACAATACTGGATTGATCCTTTATTTCGAAATCGGCATGTAAATAGTGATTATGTTACAAATTGTTGAAAAATGGTAATTATATATTTTTTAATTACGTTCGAATGTCAAAAAGGTCTTTCGGCGAATTATTACGTCTTCTTGAGAATAGTGTTCAACGCCGTGATACTCGATTTCGCAACAGCATTTCCGCAGAAGAAATCTGTATGTTTTTACGCGCATCATGCGAAAACTACCAAATGAAATTTAACGCGGTTTTCGCAGTAGTATTGTTAGTATTTTCAATTTTATTATGAAGAATTACCACTAATTACTAGGTATTTTTATTATGGCAACGAAATATCATCATCATCAAACATGGGTGTACCAATACTAAATTCTGACATTGTAGTGGAATAATCTAACTGAGCCGATGATGGTGGAGCGTCATACTGATTTTCAGATGGTGAATTATTAAATTGTGCTTGTGTGTTGTGCGTGTAGTACACATATTGATAATGATAAATATTGGACAAATACTTCGATTTGTTATATTTTCTAATTATGCTCATCAACTCCATTTCAGCATCCATCTTTTTCGCCGACGGTATATTGTGAAAATCATCATACAATAATAATATAAAATGCATATCGGGATCATATTTTTGGCTATTAATGGTCTCGATTTTTTCTGTAATAAGAGACATCATAGCAGTATCATCATCGTGAGATACTTTACGTTTCTTTGCTGTAGATGTTGTAGGTACAGTTGCCGATGGTGATAGTGTTGATGATGGAATCGATGAAGGCGGACTAGCAACACTATTTTCAACGGGGTCTTTGTCTTGCCGTCGCTTTGTATTTGAAAGAGGCGACAAAAATGGAAACTGCTTATTATATATATATTCTCTCCGTAAATCACCAGCTGATCCACTGTTCCCCATTCATTTATTTTTTAACTCTCGCGAATAGCTGTCCCTTATATTTTTCCATTTTTCTGTAAATCAGTTGCTGAAATTTAAAAAAATATTTCAGATATTTAGGCATTGGATGCACAATGCCAGACCTTTAATAATCAGTCAAGTGTGGACTTTCAATTATTAGCTATATAGGTAATAAAAGACACCTGCATACAAATATACAATATCTTATAAAAAAACGATTGCATCCAAATCATTAGAGGACTGGAAAAACATGGCACAAAGATTTGAAATAAATGCTAACTTTCTGTATTGTCTCGGAGCCATTGATGGGGTTTACCCCATCAATGGCTCATCAGACATGGCATGGCACATCAGATTAATAAAATCAGAACATAGTGATTCAATGTACTTTTACTACAAAAAATATTTTTCAATTGTGTTGTCAGCTATATGTGATGCAAATTATAACTTATATACATAGTTGTAGGATCTTTGGAAAGAGTGCTGATTCTCAAATATTAAAAATAGCTCAATATCTAAGGCAATCTCAGAAAATAGATTGGGTCTACCCAGTCCTGCACCTCTCTGTAATAGTGGACCTCTAAACTACACTTTCATTGGTGACGAGGCTTTTGAGCGCTCTGATCATATGCAACGAATATATAATAACGGTTTGTTGTGTTCTACATAATTGTATACAACGACGAGATGGATTTAATTATAATCACACATTATCACATGAATCCAGAGAGCAAGGCGAGGATGAAAACATTAGACTGCCTAATCCAACTGGTGGTGGCAACCTTGGAGCAGTCACAATTCGAAATGCTTTTGCCGACTATTTTGTATAGCTCGGAGAGGTAATCCCCTTGCAGAATCACACGATTTATAAGAATCTTGTTGTTTAAATAATTAAAATAATAAAATACGCATAAATAAAATAATAACATACCTGCGGCACTTTTCTTCGATCCAGTTTTATTATTGAAATTTGGAATAAATAATTCACATAATTCATTCCAGCTTTTCTTTTTTATGATCCTATTGCTATAATCATCGGTCATCGAATCCCACAAAGCAGAACGCATTTAAACTTCAATGATAAATTGTTCTGTGTGGAATTCGCTTATTGTGCAATAATTGTGCGAATGTGCACTTGCAACACTAGCTCGAGACCGACTGATCGCACGCGGCTGCTGCGCTACCGTCTGCTATGACAATCGCGTATCGCGGGGCTGTCACGCGTCTTTTTTAGAATCAAAGTTTGCCGCATTTGAACAGCGCGACAGTCGCTCTGCTACTGCCGCTTGCGGTTTAGTAAGAAGGAAATCTAAGTCAACAAGCTCTTACAGTAATCCACACAACACTGACAACCGTGCCTACAGACGGCGAATTAACAGTAAGATTTTTATGTCTAAAAACGTGTGCACAAGCGCCTTAAAGATTAAGGCATACGTAAGTAAAATAAAATACGTACCAAACTTAAGCATATTCCAGTCAAAAACGTAATCGTATGTGAAGCCCTGTCGGTGGAAGAGAGTGCGGAACAACTGGCGAAGGTGGCCGTAGTCAGGGCGCTCTTCGAAGCGGAGTCGCCTACAATACTTAAGATACAGTTGGAATTCGATCGGATGGTTCTGGAAATAGTCGTTAAATTATAATTAGTTTCTGTACATTTTTCTTGTTCCTGCGCAATTTTTCATTCCTTTCTTCTCGTTTAATTTTTAATGACTTGATGTACAAACGATACAATACCTGCAAAATTAATTGACAAAACATATGTATATTACCAATTTAATTGAAGTTTATGCGTAAGCTCATCCTCGTATCAACAAAAGATGTGGAGGTTATTGGAGCAGTAAACAGGCAAACAATATTGACTCTTAACGCCCGTCCAACATTGTTTGTGGTATTTCATGTTATTTCAACATTTCATGTTTTATGTATAATAGCAATATAATTTAGCGTTCGCATTTCGACTTCAAATATAAGGCCTATCTACAACGAGGCGAATTCTGCTTTAAAACGGTATTTTTAAGGGAAAAACATGTTCACCTCGGCACTGCTTGGACAAAACAATGACTGATGGCAGATAAGTGTGGTTAACCATAAAAATATGTAAACGGTCTTATTGGAATACTTATATCTTTAAATAAATGTATGGAAACTTTATTCTCCTATAATACACAGCATGCTCACATATTTGAATAAATGAAAATGTTATTCCCATATATGAGGCCCATACATATGAATGGCACTCTTGACGGTTGCCCAACCGTGACAGTAAACACATTTGTCCAGTTGCAACGAAAAATATCGTATAATGTCCAGAAGTATAATTCTATATAATACGTGACTGACTGGCTAAAGAAAAATTATTAATATTTAATTAGCAAATCCTTCAAATAACTAAAAAACATCTCTCACGTCCGACATATCCATAGGATTAACGACTGTCGCCCGCCCCTTTTTTCTAACCCATGTCAATAAAAAAATTCCATGAGGGCCCAACATGCGACGGAAGGCCATTGTAGTCCCTTATTGAACCTTATTCTGTATTCAGATCTTCCGAACTATATCCGGGTACTGCAACTATTGTGGCAGGTGAAGAGCAAATCCTAATTAATTAAAGAAAACATACGATACTTGTTAAAATGACAAATAATAACTTATTACGTACTTTGCACAATTCGTCAAAAGGTGTTGATAGTTTTTTCTCAGATATTCTCTCATATTTCTGGCGTTTGGTGGCTGCTTTCAAGCCCTGCCAGGGCAGGCTGCCACGGTTGAAGTACATTAGCACATAACCGAGAGACTCCAAGTCGTCACGTCTGGACTGCTCAATACCTAAATGTGTGTTAATCGATGCATATCTCGCTGTACCTGAAAATAGATGGAGTATCATAAATATTTTTAGTACAATAGTAATATTAGCCCCCATAGCTCTGGCAGAAAACAAAACCACTAAATGGCTGAAATTAAAACACATGTAACATAATGACTAACTACTACTGGAAAGTTAAGTCCCTTCATACTGTACATAATGTTACACAAATAGGGTCCAACTGCATAACTATTGTCAGGCTACAGTATTTAGTCATCGGTGGAACCTTTATGGTGATCGAGTCTTAAACAAATTTTGTGGTAAGAAAACATATATAAAATCTGGTACAATGTTTTAAAAATCTATACCAGTCACTGTAGCAGCAATTGTACTAATAGTTGTGCATATCTCATTACAATAACTTATATAAAGTAGTTATAGTTAAGTACTAACATTATAAACAGTCAACAAAAATCAAAAACTATTAATAAATACTATTGTTACAAGCAATAGTAATTAGTAATACTAATAGCAATTAGTAAATACTTATAAGACTTAATTACTGTGGTGCAGTAATGATATCAAATGAGTGTTTTTAATTTTTATTAAAATGGCTTTAGAATTGCATTTCTACTTCCTCAATTAAAATACATAAGTTTTCATTCAAAAATATCTAGTACGTTTAAATAATCTCGAAGGAACAATTAACGCTTCTTATTATTATACAAATAGTGACTGACATTATTTTATATTTACCTGTTAAATTCTTGTTTTCTCTGTAATGGATATGTTGCAAAGTTCGTGGATCTCTATACTTTTTAGCTAGACCAAAGTCTATTATGTATACTAAATTGCCTCTCTTACCAAGGCCCATTAGAAAATTATCTGGCTTAATATCTCTAAAAAAGAAAACCACATTACATATACAAAATGTTAATATTTCATAACAATACCTATATTGATATTTCATTATAGTCTCTCAAGATATAGCATTACTCATATCCATTCATTAGTATTAATACTTTCAAAGCATCATTACATTAATTTCCCACTAATTTGATATAAATATAACGGCTTTCTTCAAAATACAACAAATGTAGTTATCTGATTTTAGACCATTCAATAACATCACCAAAACTTATATCCAATATACACTGGACACAAAAACATCAAATTAAGCTGACATAGCTAACCCTAGGTGGATCTCATAAATATGTATGAGTATGTATTTACATCAGTCAAGGTTACTTTAGCATGGTGTTTGTTGTTGGGTAACACAGGTAGAACATTGTTCTGAGGAAACATTTCCATTATTCCACATTGGGCAATGTGGAACAGCATATTGCAGAAGATCATGAAACACTGATAACCATTGTCTATCAAAAAAGATTGACCAGTTGTAAATAAAATGTAAAATAAAATTCTGTAATGGAATAATTTTGAATTATAAGTACAATGTCTAGACACATGTAAACAGGTTACTTATCACTAACCTCGGGCGACCTCATGTCAATCAAACTGCCATGACCATACATAACAAGACTGTGCATTGTATTATCTTTACATACCTATGGATAAAACTCTTGTGATGTATATCCTCGATGCGAGAAATAAGTTGGTCTGCGAGAAGAAGCACAGTCTTGAGGGAAAAACGGCGAGAACAGAAATTAAACAGGTCTTCCAAAGAGGGGCCTAGTAACTGCATAACCATAACATTGTAATCACCTTCAGAACCACACCATTTTATTGCAGGAATACCAACTGGAATGAACATAAAAAATATGTAAGACCCTGTGCAAGTATCCATATATATAATCCATTAGTACAATGTATGATTTTAGTAAACTCACTGTTTTAGATATTAATTTTGCAAAGAAAGAACACTAAATTTTTTACTGTTTTGTTAATTCTGTGGCATAAATACATTCAATGATTATTTAAAATGAGACCAAAACAGACTAACATTTTATAGAATATTATCATAGAACTATTATTTACAAGCTGCATGAGCCTGATATTCCAAGTTATTCACATTTTTCATCTTCATGTTCATCATGTGCACCTCCAGATGTTGATAAATAAGGAAAAATGTATTCCATAAATCAATCATTAATTCTAACCTTACCATAACCTTATTTAAAATACAGTGTCAGTGAAGTTCTAATGTGTGTAAAGACGAAAATGTCAACTTTGCAGAAAAATAAAATAACCATGCACCTTTTACTTATGTGGCTTATAAATATCAGCTTAGAAATGTCAGCTTTTATGTAAAACAAGTTGCAATTTGTTAGTTACTTGCTGCCAATTGATGTGTGTTTGTTCTTATTGATTGCCATCAAAATGTTACAAGTTACATCACACCTGTTATCCCTGAAGGACTAGGTGAAGAACTAAAGCATACTCTCATGTTTCAACAGTGATAAGCCAAATACCATACTGTGGGCACAGATCTAGATAGATCAAATCTAAGTTAAAAAATTCCAATACTACTCAAACCGGGATTTCAACCCAAGACCTCCTGATCCAGTTACGCTTGTAACCACTCGACTAAAGACAGTCAAAAAGTTTAGACTGCCAAAAAATAACTTAAACACTTAAAACTTCACTGACAATATATTCATTATTACATTGGTCATACCAAATGCCTCATGTGAAAGGCAAAGAGCACCAAATGTCAAGTATCACTATCCTCACAGACCTGACATGCATCTTCTACATACAGCCTTCATGTAAATAGATATGTCTTTATATTGACAGTAATACTAAGTAATTCAGTTGAAGAAAAGAAAATTGTTAAGAGTCCATTCACAAAATTTATATCAGACTGAGTTACAGATAAACTTGGAATTAATCAATGAAAACTATTTCAATGATAAATAAACTCTAACAATACAACAATCTGTATGTGAAGGCATTGAGTAAAGACAAGATACAAAATTTTTAAAACATGAAAAACAGAAAAATGGAAACGTCAATTGATTTGTTAAACAAATCTGCTACTTCTTATTCACCCCTATTGCTATGATAATGCGGTATAACAAGTCTACTTCAATGTTAGACTGGATTCGCTCTAGCATTTTCTACCACTCTTTAAAGTCTAGTGTGAATATTTAATAAGTACAGTTATTACTTGTATTCTAAAACCTTTAAGTTTATTCACATATCTTATGATTATAAATACAAAGCTTATAACATACCTGCAATCCAAATCATATAAGCATTGCAATTTATAATTATTATTATGCTTTGCACTTACAACTAAATAAACATTGAAAAAGAATGTTACATTGATATGATTCTATAAAATGTGAAATAGTTATTTGTGCTTTAATGTATCGTTTTAAAGTATATTAACATAAAAAATAAATTCTCACACTATTATTTCCCCATGTGACTACATGTTAATAGAAATGTTTCCTGTTATATAAAGATATATATTAAATACTGAATATACTCACTGCTTCCTTGCATAACTTTGTAGAATTTGCTTTCTATGTGTAACTGTGGGTGTCTTGTTTTTATACATTCTAATTTGATAGCTACCTCCTCCTTTGTCACAATGTTGGTTCCTGAAATTTTGAAAACCAACATAACAGTATATTATTATTAAACAGTGATGAAGATAATTCTGTAGATACGGTGGGACAGTATAAATACTATCATTCCTCTATCACTGAAGAACGAAGTGATAATAATTCAAAACTTTTACACAAGATACATTACTATAAAAATTGTATTTCACAAGATTAATTAATGCCGAAATTAACATTAAAAACTCATTATTTTATTCATTACGCATAATATGCTTAGCCCATATTTAATGTCATTAAATAAAGCTCCTCATGTATTTTTACCATTTAGAAATCAAATAAATATGTAATTTAACCATGTACGAACTTGTTTAGAAACAAACTACATAGAAAATCACATGTAGTTGATCAATCTAGAAAACATTTGACGTACACCATTTTCGTTATTAATACTTGGGTAAAAATTTCGAGTAAAATAGTATTTTTTAAATCGTCACTACACCAGGAATAGATAATAACTATTTCGAAATAAAAAAACGCAGCTGGCCTAGAATAAAGTAACCATCTTTCTTTGTTTACAACGACTTCCTCTGCACTCACCCAAGTAAATGTCTCCAAAGGATCCTGAGCCAATCTTACGTCCCAACCGATACTTATTACCGACACGAAGTTCCATTTTGAAATTCTGCATACTGACATGAAATAACTATATCACTGACCACTGATTCATTACAGGACGGCCATATTTGCGCTAGACGCAGATCTTTGCTCGAATGAACTGTGTAATTATTCGTAGTATTAGCGATGAAGTATATTCAGTTAATATCAGTAGGTTGACACTTAAGGACGAAAATCATAGTATGTAAAAAGTTCTAGTCACAATAAAATTTTAGAAATGCAACTTCGACACATTACAGGACAACACACGCATCTATGAAGAATTTTTGTATCTCGTCGAATCTCAACTCGATCTCGTTCTTGGATACAGACTGTAACTAACCAGTGTTTCCAGTAAAATAAACTTTTATGTCTGTTTATTGCCAACATAAAAATGGATAACATATTTCAACACACAATAAATACATATTGTAAGCTTACTTTAACATGTGCTAAGGTTTATTAAAACTAACAATATTGAATGAATTGTCTCATAAATTAAATTAAGGAAAATGAACAATCTACAAGTCTTTTTATTTGTACATATTGTAGATACTGATTTAATAGGACTCAGATCCATATACACTTCATTTGTTTTTTTATTAACGTCAAATAGGTCATACGATATAAAATGGTTAATCGACCATTATTTGATTTAATTTTTAGTTAACAAATTATTACAACCCAATCAAATCCAGCTGCACATTGCCGTAATAATAATAAAATGTTGATTACGCATTTATGACAACTTTTACATGAACATTATTACAACGAAGTTTCTGATTTAGGAATAATAAATATTAAGACGGACAGTCGATACAGGTATTAGAGACTTGGTAACAGTTATAATTATTAGAATT
>DWEC01000773.1:0-15352 GCA_018245735.1 Microceris miodesmiata
TGTACCGGCTTAACTCATGTACGTTTTTCGGGGTGGCACGACTAGTTTCGGACCTGTACGAGGTCCTTCCTCATCCTCCTCAAGGAAGGACCTCGTACAGGTCCGAAACTAGTCGGGCCACCCCGAAAAACGTACGTGAGTTAAGCCGGTACTTTTAGTGGTAGTATGAAAAATACTATCTGAGCTTTGTTTTAGTTGTCTTAACGTTCGAAATATTTTCCATAGTCAATTTCAAAGACATGAAAGCTAAATAGACAAAAACACAATAATTTTTGTCATTTTTATTTATATTATGTATAAATAATTCTGAATGCATTCTAAAATTATAAATTTCGTTATCTCTGTATTCTATACATTTCCCTATTAATGTAAAATGTCTAAAATAAATTATCAATTTTATAATCGAACTTCCATAGTAAGATGATCCTCAGTTCAAGAAGTCTAATTCATACTTATTATGACTGGCTTTCTTCACCTCAAATACCATCAATGTTTACAACTATCACTGTTAATTACAAATCTAACTAGCTTTCAAACTTAAACCAAGAAGCAAACTATAACTTTCCGTACACATATATATTTAAATATAAGAGGAATACTCAAAGTGATGAAAATAGGGGGACCCGAAGAGCGTCTACGTTAACCCTTCATTCCTTTATTGTCGTTTTAAGTGGTGTACGGGCGCAAACAACACGGGATTGTGTTATTGGGGAAGGCATTTTACCATTACATGCAACCCTTAGACTTTTGTATGTAACGAAAAGTTATGATCCTAAATCTAAATGGTTATTTATTTATTTTCACACTTGACTGCCTCATAGGTCGCCACGTAGGTGGTTGCAAGCGCGACTGCTGATAATGAGGTGCTGGTTTCGATTTTGTAACTTAGATTTTCTTGTAGTAATTTCTAGTAGTAGCTGGGAATCTGATTCAGTGTGCGGTGTATCGCAGTAGACTCACGACCTATTCCATGGTAGGGCGTAAACGTAATTGGTGAATCGTAGGAGTGTACTATACTCCGCTACCTACCCCTTCGAGGATTGCAGGCGTCATGTAATAGCCGTTTTTTATTTGCAGTTCAGAACAGTAAAACATTAAACATAAGCCAGAGAAGAACAACGTTTTCCATAAAAGATATATCATAAAAACCAATTCAAATAATATCTGTTTGGATCTGAGGAGATAAAATTACAACATAAATTACTAATTACAAATTATTAAAAGATTTAGTATAACCGTTATACATAAATCGAAAGAAATCGAAAATCAGCGAAAAACGAAATTGTTAAACTCCTCCACGACATGAGAAATCACTTTATTCAAAATACATCGTCGCAAAACACTCGTAGTTACGTCACCTGCGAAAAGGGTTGCAAGTTATTCAGATATAAATAATTTCCTGTGACCGTTCGATCGTAATAGATATATTCGTGAAAATATTGACTTACATCTAAAACTATCGAAATGTATTATACATGTGGATGTATAATAAATATATCTTTATAATACGTTACGAGTACTATGACGAATATAATAGATATGAGTACTATGTAAAACATGAAACTGACTTTGTTCGTATTGTAGTAGGTTTTGGAATGCCATCAAACCGGAATCGACTTAGAACCAATGAGGATCACGTCATTATAACAGACTAATGTAATTCGGACTTTTTGTTTTCTAAATGTTTCCCCACAAGTAGACATTAGGAGATCGAGCTCAGTGGCGTGCTATTGGAGAGGCCTAAATCCAGTAGTGTACGGAAATAATAATAATAATAATGACGATTTTGGTGATGAGATGTTAGAATTATTTTATATGTTTTTGTAACTTATTGTTATAAGTCGTATGTTTTAAAGATAAACCTAAAAGAGTTACATAATGGGATTTAAAGTGGCTTAGCGTGATTTATGAGATTTATGATTTAAGCCGTGAAGCCGTGAATAGTATTGAAGTATGGAAGTAGGAGTTGTCATTGAAAAAATGTCTGGCTTGTATTTGGTTATATCTCATATAATCTTCTCTAGAAACCAGCAAGAAGTGTTAAACTCCAAATAACTACGGCGGTAATTTTTTCTGTCAAAACCGTTCCATAGATAACGTAACATCACGCCTGTAATCCCCGAAGGGGTAGACAGAGGAGCGTAGTACATTTCCACGTTTCACCAGTTACCGTTTACGTTCTATGGAATAGGTGGTGAGCTTATTTCCATACACTGGACACAGATCCAGACTCCGAGTCACTACTAGAAATTCTAAATTATAAAAATCCAATAGTAGCTGACCGCGACAGACATATTGACATTGTTATATAAATAGCAGACAATGTTCAACACTATACAAACTGTTACAAAGTAATTATACCGTTCAAATAATCGAGAAAAACATCAATTATTTTGTCGAATCGAAGGCAAAGATATATTACAATGTACAGGAACCTTTGAAAGCCCCTCATTTTTATCGGTTTGAAAAATTGCACCATTTTAGAGACCATTCAAGGCGTTATAATGAATAGATGTGAATTGCTTTGGGCACGAATGATAAATTATTTGTCATTTTGATTAAGGAAGGTAGCGATTAAATGAGACTAATATTGAATTCAAAACTGGGTATATTTTTTAAGGTATAAAGAGAGTAATAAATTTGCCAGCGTCCATTTTGTATGTTTTATTTGTGTGGCCCTCAGGAATCGTTGTATGAGACCGGGGTTTGTTATTTCTGAACGTCTTTTAGGATTGCCATTTTATGATTGATTTCTATACATAAAAATATTACTACTGTTGAAATGATGATCCAGTGAGGTGTAAATGAATTTTGGACTCATGATCTGTACTAATGGAGGTTACCCAATTAGTTTAAACTGATCAAATTTACAATTAGTTGCTTATCTCGGACTATCAGTTTTTTAAAATGACTTCGAGAACTAAAATGCACGAACACGTTATAACAAAATGTCATCAAGAGCCATGTGGTCAGTAATACCTTTAAAAAGATTATTTGCATTAGATAATTTTTCATACACACTTTATTAATATTCATACCCAGGAATTCATCATAAATTAAAGAGAAATTCGCTAAAATTCAAATAGTATAAGAGCGTGGCATATTGTACGTATTAGTGCTTTAGATAAAAAAAAACTGCATAGCGATATGGGTGTAGTACTCGTAACTGCTTACATACGATACACACATAGACACGAACCATCGCGTGTTCAGACGCACGAAGCTGTCACTCTGCCAGTTATAGTATTCCATTACTTCCATTACACTGTTTATCATTACGTTTGTCTCAAACAAACCATCGTATCTATCACTAACTGGAGGGCTTACTCGTAAATGGTCTTCCATCGATTATCCAGTGTTAAGGTCTATATTTCAGTAAATTACTTTCAATCTTCGCCGATAATTAGAAGGCTACGTAAATCAATCCGGTTCGAGAGGGCAGCCTATTTTAAAAACACACGGAAAGATATCATGTCGAACAATGTGTTGGAAAGAATCGACTTTGGTTTCCAAGATATGTAGAATTAATTATGAATGATAATAATTATATAATCCAGTGTTAAAATCTGTCGACTATATATATTATAAATATTAATATATTATAAATATTAATATGTTACTGCAATATCAGATTTCAGCTTCTCGTGCTGGATATCTGCGTTTCAAAACTTGGCGCGCACCTCTGATTATATTATTGAAACGTTGAAATTATCGATGACATTCATAATGGTTATTTTGTTTTCATAATTATAATAAGAAACCTCATAGTAACAAAATCATTAATTGAATACTCGATTTTCTAAACCATTTTCTTATTTCAAATACTGATATATCCTAATCCTTACTATTATACTTACATACCTTGTTTTTACATCTTGCTTATTGCCTCTTAGAATATTGAATTCTACGAAAGTTTTGATATCACAACGCATGATTTAAATATAAATTTCAGTAATAATTATCATGAATAAACTTCAAATGAAAAATTAGGTGTACAGTGGGGGAATTTGTAAAATATTCTACAATATAATAAGACATTTCAAAGACGAGTTAAGGTCTGTTTTAAAATAATGCGGTTTGGTCTACGTACTCCAATAAGTTTACTTAGTTGTATACTCTGTTTCGATTTTAATTTCTACAATAAACTAGAATTAGACTTCTTCTTCTGAGTACTTAACGATTTTCTGTATGCTAAAACGTAAAATCGAACACTGTACGAGCAATGACATGTTTCATAATAAGTGTCAGATAAGAGACTTACAATTTACTCCCCGTAACTAGTATCTAATGCAGTCTTATTTTATTATATAATATAGATTATAATTTGTTTTCTTAAGAAAGTTGTATTTCATTCCATACCGTAGCATTTCTCTGCAATAGTTATACCTATATTAAATACGTTTTCGTCTCGTTTTATTTCAATATGGAATCTTTACTTTAAAATAATATTAAATTCAATCTGTATTCTGTAAAATAAGATGCGCTATCATATTAAACACAAATATTTAAGATAATGGTTAAAATAAATAATTTCAACTATGTTTGCGAACGAGATTGTATTTCAAATTGCTCATGCTTTTTGTTTCAATTTGATTCAAGTACTATTAAAGTTAGTAGGAGATATAAAGAAACCTAGTTCTATATGAATTTCACGTTATTGATGTTCATATAAACTATGGAGAATACTACTGGTATGGTCGAAGTTGCTCTGGAAGATCGAATCAAATAGATAATGAACGTTAATAGATTTTGTTCATTCACCAAACAATTGTTAATATTTTAGAATTACTTTGTAAGTATTTCTAGTTAAGTATTTGTCATTTAATGAGGTCGGAGGCATTAAGGTTTCCTGATTAGTTACGATTTACGAGTAAGGCTTAAACAGCTGATAAAAAAACTAGTATTTCTATCTTATGTAATCTTACTATATAGCGCTCTGTAACCGTGCTATGTTCACACGAGCAAAATTACAGTTAAATTCGTTAAGATTACTACCGTTACGTTGTAATTAATGGTCCTAAGTAAAAAATCCTTGTTACGGTCGAAATGTGTTTTCAGTTTTGTTTTATTTTCAAACTAAGCAACAATTTCAATGCTGAGTATAGGTAAAACCCAATTACGGGAATACTACCATTTACAAAGTCAAAGGTCGCAACCTTATTAATTAACCCTATATCATCTGATCGCAGAGATCTCCAATGAACATATTGTTTTATGTTTTTAAAAAAGTACTACTTTATGATCCTATAATTAATAATATGATAATAGACAGTATTCATAAGTATTATATTAGTGCACTTTGTTTCTTGGTTCTTTTAAGTACTAGCCATGAAATAAATAATCACTTTTAATAAATAATCTATTATTGAATATGTAATATAATCATTCCCCTCCTACATAATTATGTACCAAATGTAATTGAAGTTGCAATTTAGAATTTGAACGAAACTTTCTAAGTAAAACCTTTTCTCAGCATTACTGTGTGGATTTACTATGAATTTCAACAAGTCTTTCATGTTCAGGGACTTTTGATTTTTGTATTTTCGTAATGTAAATGAATGTGTAACTTGTACCGTGTTTATGACTAATAATAAATGTTATATAAACACTTCTTCCAAGGTAGGTACATTCTTACTTTACCTAACTACAATCACATTCTAGACTATTAATGTAAAGAAATATGGTTTTATGTCTTATAAAACCGAAAAGAACTAGTGTTTATTACGCAATACAGTTTTGGTATTCGATTTTAATTGGTGCGGAAATTACACGAAGGTACCTATGTTACAAGTTCGCTTGCATTTCTCGTAATAACATATTTTTACATAATTTTTATTTGTTTATCATTCGACAGCATATGCAACGCACTTTATCACACGCGGAGTGTAAGTGCGTGCTGTGAGGTCAATGTAAGGAAACACATGTAAAACAATGATAGATAAATGACTAAAAAATACAAGGAATAAATGTATCGTAAAGTTCGACTTGACTCCGTGCCAATATACACAGAACCACGCATTTAGTGATAGGTTAAAACTATACTATTTAATAATACTGGTGAACCCGTTTTGTTTCCATGAGAACATTGAAATCATGAGAACAGAGAAGTACCCTCCATTCACGTCTTTGTACCGACTTTAAAAACAACAATTACGTACAAGTATCCGACCCCTCGTCCAGAGCACGGAATTGTAATTCCTTTCTCCGTACAAAGTAGAAACGTTTATTGATTCATAAAAAGAAATCAAGGGTCATTTAGAGCTTTTTAATTCTGACGCAAATTTATTATCGCTTTGGCTGAGGCATACATGCCCGCGTATTCAAAGTTCATTGCGCCAGATGTTGGGTTATTGTTTGTGATTTATTTTTAAATTATATTAGCCGACAGATAGGTAAAGTACGAACGTAGACACGCGCGCGTTATGGGCTATATAGTGTATTTATAGGCGCCCCACACGCAGTAGTATCGTATGAGCGAGGTGCGCGGGAGACGCCCGAAGCTTCTATTCCAGGCGGGACCTTGCATATTCATCCACTCCACATCTCCAACATAGCACAGTCGCTCGCAAGGACAACTTATATTAGCTCACCTACACCACACTTATCGACTAATCCTTTGAATGTATTATGCATAACACTTGTCTACCTATTGTCTACCTATTATGTCGGTTGCAATCCTAGTGTGGGCGTTATTGAATGCGGTCAGGAGAAAATGTCTTTGAAATATAGTCTACGATTTAACTATTAGTCGATGGCACTTTTGTTCGTAACAGAAGTAGCTGGCTGTTCTTTGTAAACTTTGTTTCGCCAATAGCGCAAGGTCGCACACTTTTCAACGGCGCTCTATAGAATTTTGAATTTTAGGAATAATTATACTGAAAGGCGCACTTCAGTTACATTTAAATGTTCCTCAAAGACTATAAGCGCTGTGGGCGGAAATGCTATATATCTATTATTATGTGGAGTAATATCCAAATTCAAGTAGGTTCAAATTCAAAGTCAACCACAGATTAGGATAAATAAGGATTTGTTAATAAGTATCCAATTTGTATTGTTTAGACCAAAAGACAATAACGTATGTATGTACTTTGGCTTCGCAGCTTGTAAAGATCTAATAGTGATATTTTCGATATTAAACCTTCAATAATTATATTAAATTTGTATTTACTAGTTTAACATTATATTAATACAATCTTAATTTTAGCCATGAAATTATTTAACCTTTAATAGTTTGTAAACAAAAAGTTAAAACAATTCGATTCTACTGTCAATACAACAGAGTAAGTAGAATAAGTAAGATTGATATGTTGACATTTTTGTTAAATATTGATTTACTACATGACACCATTACCAAAATGGAGTATTCTTAGTAAGTCTGGAATAGTTTTGTTTCAGAAATCTTTGTTCAATTGTAATTCCTGCCTCTTTAGATGATAAAAAATATTTATATTACATATTTAGAATGTCTATAAATATCGCACAATTAAAATTTACAATTACCTATGTACTTAAATTTTGTTACGACGGCGCCATAATCGCATCATTAACATGTACCTTTTTATAGAAAAAAAATCCCGACTTTTTAAATTTATGTAACCACTATATACAGAAAAAGAAAACAACACATTGCATGGCAGTTATAGTGACGCTTACTTAATAAAATTTAATATAATGTTAATTCAGTGCCACTGTGCCTTAATCAGGACAATTGTTTAACGTGCAAGTCATCTTCACATTAACTAAAGCGTTTTCTTGATATCCATAATGACCAGATGTCAAAAGACACAGACATTTTTGTAACGATTACACACAGTTTCAATACAGTAAATGTCTGCAATTGTTTTTTGGCGCTGGTCACTGTCAATTTCTCTTCCTTGTCCTTGTTACGGCGGAAACGCAATGACTGACTAATTCTTGGAATTATTCGACGCAGTCCCAATCACATTGTTTTTACCTATGTATACTTATCGATATGTACACGATGTATTTAATTACGTATGTTTCGTGTGATTCTAATAAAACATTTATATAGACACAAATCTTTTCAAATAATTACATTGAGAATTTTTGTAATTGGTTTGAATTGACTGAAATATTATATCCCTAAATTTCTTAATAGCATATCTGGTTTATAACGAATTAGGTATCTATTTGCTTTTCCCTACGGCGAGCAATAACCATTTGTAGTTGATTAGTGTCAGCATTTGTATTTGATATTTGACACTTGGTGCTCTCTGACTACCCCGTAAGGGACCACCGTAAAGATAAATATGTATCAGTGTAGAAATGAATTCGGTTTATCGAGGAAAACATCTAGTAGATATGGGTAAAACCGATACATATAGGTATAATACGATCGGCCATTATATTCAAGGAGTTGAAAAAGCTTGTGCTACCAAATAAAATACTAGCTAAGCGATAACGTTACTTACCTTCTTATTATGCAAGTTTCATTTTCAATGTGTCCGCTTACGCATAGGAAAACGGATCTGCCAATCCTCCATAAGTAACGATCAAAATATTTTCAAAAGGCAATAAGGGGAACCTTTGGTAATACCTGCTTAATGAGGAACAGTTTCCTCACCGTTATAAAGACCTTGATTTAAACGATGTAGAGGGCTGATAATTCTAAAAGATGAGTCGATTAGCGGCAAGCTTTAGCCGGCAACTTTGCAAGCAAATATTAAGAAAATTCCGTATCTAAGAAACAGCGAAAATTAATTATGTGGGTACGCAGAATTATTTGCAATATTTCTCTGAATAGATATCTGTAATTGTCATAATTATGTACCATTTAAGTACTCCAAAACTTTTGCTTACGGATATGTCCTTTGTTTATGAGTTTTTGAAAAATATTTTACAATAAATCTGTACTCGGTTCCATGGGAGGGACGTAAACGTAACCGGTGATACGTGGGAGTGTGCAATACTCCTTAGCCTACTCTTTCGGGGATTACAGATGTAAAATTACGATTTATTCTATAATTTAAGTAAAATAGGATTCAATACTAATGTATAAACCTGTAGCAATAAATCGTAATGTGATGCGTTTGATGAGCACATAGGTTATGACTTATGATTAATAAATAAACGTAAAGACAGAAAAAAACGTTGTACTACGCTACCTGATGAAATAATGAACCGGTACGTTAAAATTGACTTTTTTTTAATTCGGATAATATTATTAATAAGGAATATATAAACACTACGCGAAATAATATTGTAATTGTGAAAATTAAGGAACAAAGAAAATTCAATTGCACGTATTAAGCAATTAAAAGACATGAATAAATCTTCAAGGGAAGCAAATCACATTATAATGTAATCTTCGCCACTGATTTAGTAGGTTAGCTAACTGAGACTACAAAAGCAGAAAGCTTATAATGCAAAGGTCGTGCAATAACTCGATAAGAAGCGTATTTCTTCCAACAATGCCTGGCAATAAATGAAACTTAATAATTACTTGGATGTGCTTTTAAAGCCAAGTTTTATTTAAAACGTTCAACTCAATGGTACTCGCAAGTAAGGATTTACTAAACAATAATACAAGTACACTTTGATCTGGAAAATAAAATTGTGAATGAAACATAAAATATCACATATTTCATTTTCTTAGCATATTCTATGTGTCGCCTATTTAAAAATTATCATATTATGTACGAATTCATTGAGCAATTTATAAAACTACTAATACATTTTTTTAATAGTGAAAAAAAATATTCTATCACGTAATCAATACAAGAAATACAATACAAAGTAATCAGTGGAGCGGAAAGAATTATCTAAATCATATGAGGATAAAATTTATTTTCACATATGACACATTACATTTGAGTATGCTAACAAATGCGTCCTAAGACGAAACGTAAGTATTGTAACACCTTGCCGCCTGTTATGTCCGGGCGAATTGATTATCTGGGCCGGTAACGGCACCTAAACAGTAGTAGACATCGCACGAAACGACTGAATAACCAAAGCCTGACCTTAAACTCGACTGTGCCACTTACGGATGTTGATAAAGACAGATTAACAAGTGATCTATGCACACGAGCGCATAGCTGCCGTGGAGAATTTTGGCAACGTCTGGGAACACTAAACACTGTTCCCACATCACAGAATGAATGAAAATAAATCGCAACCACTAAAACACTATAAATATTCCAGCTAAAATAGTACTTCGAAAACTCTACGAGTAGTAACAGTTGCAGGAGAAAACTTAACTTTCTAACAAAGAATGGAAATTTATCGCAATGTATTAGTTATTAGATGAGTGCTATTAGGCCGAAGATGGTTGCGCACACCGTCACGGTCCACCAGTCGCCACCGTTTACCAACACGCGCCCAGTCGTTCACTCGTGCCAGGCGGCGATTGCTTCAGACAACCACTCCCGTTAGCATTGTGAACAACCCAAGAAACAAATATTACATGCTGTGTAAGCAGTTATCGTCAAAATATCTAATTTTTTAAACAATATCAATGTATCAGTATTGAATTCAATGGATCAGTATTAAAATTTCATTGATTAAAGATTAATGTTGATTAAAAATGTTTTGTTTACCTTGTGTTAATTATTTGTTTTATTTTATAGAAATTTCACAAGATTAACTTTTGTCCAGTTAGGTGAATCTTGCTTTGGTACATATATGCTATATCTACCATGAATCTTAAATTGAATTGGATGATGAAAATCTAATTCAAGTAAACTATTGACTCATAATACATGATAATACATGGTTATTGCAAAATACCTTAAGCATGTCCACACTTTTTAATAAACACGACAAAATAGATTAGTAATTAATTGGATATTTGGAATGACTGTTTAAAAACAGAAAAAATCTCTTAGGCAACTATTTCATTCACATTTTGTCTCTGCACTGTCTGAACTAAAAAAAAATGCTGATTCATAAGGTTCATTGTAATACCATATGACTAAAATTCTTAAAAGCGAATGAGACTAAATGAATCATTAATATTGGTGGTTGCATAAATGATAGTGTATATCAGTAAAATTCTAAAAGAAAATTGAGACAAATGACTTAACAGACCAATTGTGGAAAATGTTGTATGATATGAAAGAGTTATATCAAAGCTTAAGTACTATAACGATGACATGAAAGAAATGGTAATGTACTTCATTGTTACTGAAATTATCATTGTGTTATTACACTTTGTTTTGTAAAGGCTCAAGAGCATTTGAAAGTAAACATAAACATATTGTATTTGATCAGAAGTTTTGTTTCATTGATATACAACAAAAACTAGAATACCAAGATGATAATGTGTCCAAATATGCACACAAAGTTTATCAGTAACTGTGAATTTGGTAGTATGTAATAAGAATTTAAGTGAACCTATATTTTATGTTAAAACTACCAGTAAAAACTGTTATACTTCTGTTGAGTGATTCAAAAATTAAAAATATTGTAACATAACTAACAATGTAACATATGACGTATGTATGATTCCAATGAATGTAAGCAAATTACCTGAGTGTTCCGTAGAATAAAACTGCACTTGTTAATCTCCCACTTAAAACTTTTATTATAGATACTTTGTTATATGTATTATCACAAATCCTGGTAGACTTTCAAAACACAAACACGCAACTGACAAATCTTAAGTCTGCATTTCCTCAATTACTGATTTTTCATATAAACATAATTTACACAATAAAACACAATCTGAAAGATGACTTAGGTGTAAACTCTTATTCATCGCACTTCACTCTACACAATCATATAAGATTATTGCATATTTGGATGGCCTTTTAATTCTCTAAAACCGTCCTTGTATCCCCACATCATTAATCTCATGAAATTATATACAAACTTTACTAACATTACTTTACATTACATATTGTTGTTTACAAACAGACACAGCTTCCGCTCATGTCTTGTCACAAGAACAAAATAAAGCTAATCGTGATCTTCGTTCGTGGCTACATATACACATTCCCATCAGGAATAACGTATCTCGTTCGTTTCATACGATTATGATAACTGCGGGAGTATCTACCAGTACTAAAGTATGAAAATATAAGATAAAGCACCTCGTTTGGACAATGGTATGTATCAAAGATATTAACAACGTGATATGACGCGCATCGCGAGCGCCACGGACGGGGCGCGCGGGGCCCGCGCCGCCGCCCCCGTGAGGCCGCGGCGGCCTCCTCGCCGCCCCGCCCCAGCAGTCTTACGAGAAATAAATGCCACATTACACTCTATATATTAAAGCACTGTACAACAACAATAAGGTCTCTTTTCCTTTTCGGGACTAACGTTCATTTCGCGCACTATTTCTGCGAACATTTCGTTGACGTTGGTGCGGCTCTTGGCAGACGCTTCAACGAAAGGACAGCCCCACATCTGCGCGAGCGCAGAGCCCTCAGTCTGCGACACCTCGCGCTGGTGCTCCAGGTCCGCCTTGTTGCCCACCAACAGGATAGGCACTCGTTCAGATCCCTTCACGCGCGTTATCAATTCCTTCATGGGCTTGATGTCTTGGAAAGTCTGATGATTAGTTAATGAATACACTACCACAAACCCTTGGCCGTTCTTTATGTACAGATCTCGCATCGAGGCGAACTGTTCCGTTCCAGCAGTATCCAATATTTCTAAAACACACGGCGAATTGTCCACTTCTATTTCTTTTCTATAGAAATCTTCTATGGTGGGGTCATATTTTTCCATGAAGCACCCAGAGACGAATTGTACGGTCAGGGCACTCTTCCCTACCCCACCCGAACCCAACACGACTACCTTGAATTCGCGCATTGTTGTGTTGTATAAATCACAATAACCAGTCTTCTTTTATAACGTTTTAAAAACGTATCCACACTGTGCTATAAAAATGTCATTGCTATGTTGGTTTATGACTCACTCGAATGCGATCACTGAGGAACGTGAACATAAAGGATGCTAACTAAATGATAAACAGCGACGCCATTTTAGTTGATTGAGTGGCAAAACAACTTTGATTGCATCGCGACGCTGCGCTAGTCACTTTACACTCGAAAGTACAAACACGGAAGCAAACATCTATACAACTGACTTGCTCTTTACTGGAATTGGCAGCAGCAGCAGGTTGGTCAATGCACTCTATTGCAATGGTGTGATTGGTGAATGGAAAAGTATCACCAACAGGATACCAGTGTTACTATAATATTAACACAAATTTTACCAATAAATGGAAACGTCAAAACAATAACAATGCACATTCATAATACTAAACACTCATTTCGATTTGTTATTCTATTAATGACGTCTAAGTGGTAATAAATTATTGTTAGTTTAACGTTACGAATATGTTACTTCGTACATGATCCAATATTTATTAAGGAATATACCTACTTTAAATACTAACATCTAAAGTTAGGATTTTGCTCTGTATAACTCTTGTAAATCAATTGATTGTAACGTTATAACAATATTTATTTCCATGGTCAATGAGAGTTAAATATTATAATTTCTTGTTTTTCCAATTTCTTTATTTTATTTACTGTTCATTACTTTCACTAAAAATACACCAAAAAAACAACTTAAAATACAGTGCCAGTTATTTAATTATGAAATAAATTTTATTTGTTGGGTACATATGAAATAATTTACGGTAAGTATAAATAAAGTACAATTTGTTAAAGCACAATGATTGGGAAACATTAATTATATGGCAATACTTTCACGGATGCAGCACTCGCTTTAAAGTTGTCAGCCATGGTGTTCGTTCAAAAATTGTAAATGGTAATAATGAAATGTGTCCAAATGATAGAGTAAATATTGAAGTTCTTCATTATGATTCTGTAATATTAACTTTAATAACAGTATCATAAGAAGTTCTGTAGTCAATCAAAAAAAAACGTTGTCCTCCAAGCCATAACTTCAGTTTTATAATTTTTACATTCCTATTGAAAAACAGCCCATGCAGAATAAAGTTAAAAATGTATTAAGAATTACTATTACTATATTTTAAATTTAATTGTTGCATATATTTCCAATGGTTTAACGAAACGACATACATGGCAAACCGAATGTCAATGTCATAAATTAATTTACATTAAAATGTCAAATCAAACATCTATGGATTCTATGGATTCAATTTCAATTGAGTAGCCCTTATGCTATTTTTTATTACTAACGAAGCGTGCTCTTGAAATACTAAGTTTGGGTCTAGTGTAATATCATTCGTAACAATACTAGAAATTAAAAACGTCCAAAAATTATTTGAAGTTTTTTGGGTGAGTAGGTTACTGTTATTCATCTATATAATACTACATATCCAACTTATTGCAATAGATGTGATACCATAATTGTGTAATTTCATTGTATCAAATAAGTCAAATGTAAGTATATACATGAACTTGAAATAGATACATAAAAATATCTATTTGGCTGTGCTGTGAAGGTTCTTTCTTTATATAATCTACTTTCCGCCTAACCGGCACTAGCTGCGTATTTAACAGTAATATACTGAACACTGAAAAAAATTAATATTATATTCCTACAAAGATACATACTAAAATATATGTACTATACTAATATGTATATGTATACCTAAAAAAATATCAGATTTCTTTTATTTGAACACAGTTGTTTACATTGATCACAATAATTTGTTATTATATTTGTTGCTCAGTAAAAAAAAATCTTATATGTACCTTTATCAAAATCTCTAGTTCAATTTTGTTTATTTGCAAGCACAGCTGCCTACATACAAATGTCTAAATTGAATTTGTAGTCCTGTGTGTGTTATAGGGGTGAAATCAAACTTATGATGGGCTGGATATTGTTAACTATAGTTCTGTTTGCTAACCAATGTTTGATAATTCTAATATCAACTTGCACTAAAATATTTGTCATCACTCTTGTAAATCTGAGATCATGTGAAGCCAAAAGTTTTTAAAATATTGTCTGGTTGGGATTGGTTGGAGTTGGGATCTGGTTGGAGTATTGTTTTAAATATAATGCTTGAAATAAAAAAAGCATCTATCTAAACCTGACCTTACATTATTTTCAAGTCAAATGTTCATCATGATAATCATAATAATTGTATTCTATACTTTTGTTTCAATGTTTCAGTTCATCTCAAGTTTAATATGTCAAAAAATGGCATAAAACTTTAGCAAATGATGTAATAGAGCCTTAACATTAACAACCTGATCATAAATTTAAATTGACATCTGCATATAGCTGTGATATATACATTTAAACATGGTCTGATCAATGACTAGCTTTCTGTATTATATTCTAATGAGTGTTAGGAAATTGCCTCAAGGTTAATTATTCTTACATAACTTCACGCCTGTAATCCCCGAAGAGGTAGGCAGAGGAATGCAGAACACTCCCACGATTC
>DWEC01000774.1:0-15348 GCA_018245735.1 Microceris miodesmiata
AACATGCAGTCGGACAGCGTGGCAGACTATGTCCACAGCTCTCTCATTCTGAGAAGAGACCCGTATCCAACAGTGGATCGATAAATGTGTCGAAACACTGAAAAATCAACAAACCTACATAGATATAAATATTTTTATACTTAAGCATACATTAATTATATATGTGTAATAAATCAGCCATTTGGTTACAATAACACAGACGTTCTTCGACTTTGCTTTGAGATTAGATTAGATGACCATTTGTAGAAATATCCCAAGACATTAACCATTAATATTGATTGAGTAATGAGTACTGAATATAAAGTTACAAATCTAAATCTATAAAACGACTGAACTAGACAACAAAAGAACATGAGACCGTCAAAATTAATTCGTTAATGGAAATATAGCGTAGCTTGAGCAATAGTTTCGAAGAGAAAATTGAATCCAAACATCCTAATTTAAGCAAATACTTACGTTTAATGAAGATTTGCTCTAAACAAGAGGCTGCGACATTACGTTTTCGTTTAGACGAACATAATTGAGTTTGTACGGCGAAACCGAATTCCACAAAATGAAGAAAGACTAGGCGAATTTAAGGTCAACAGTGTTATTAGACTGGTGAATTAAACTTGAAAGGAAAATATAGTGCAAGGGCAAAATCATCATGATCAGCATTAGCCATTTTCAGTCCAGTGTTGACCACAGGTCTTCCCATATAGACCTTTCTACCTATTATGCCTACGATGAATATGCGAGTTGGGAATCGTAGAACACTGCTTTTCACACCGTCTTCGGTGTATCGTGGCTCAGAGTATTCAGCTTTGCCTAGGTAGGTTGCGCTATACCGCAAAGAATCGGAAATGACAAATATATCATTTTATGTATTATTGCGTTAGTTACTTCATTTCTATTCATTATATAGAATCAATAATGCTGTCTAAAATGTTAAAAATATTTCCAGTTAGACTATGAAATATAATTTACTAATTTTAAAAATAGTATTATCAGCAAATTGTAAACTTAATGACGTATTCCATTAATTTATGGAAATCTCGAAGTCAGTTCTAGAACACATAGCAAGAAATCAAGTATAACTTAAGTTACACCACGGCAATTTCATGTTTAGTACAGAACCCCCGAATGCTCGAGTTAATTTCTCCCCAAAACTACCCCGCCATACTATTATTAAGTGTTATATTATTCATGAGCACCTTAAGGCGTTCCTTGCAAACAAATGTAAGCGCTAAAGTAACATTACGAGGTATCGCATTAGGAGTATTTTAATTATACGTTGCAGAAAGAGTGTACAAGTAATACAGTCTAAGACTGACTAAATGTAACATCACGCCTGTAATCCCCAAAGAGGTAGGCAGAAGCGTGTAGTACACTCCCTCGTCGCACCGGTTACGTTTTTATGTTCCACTATTGCATTGGTGGTGTATTGCCATACACCAGGCACAAATCGTAGACATCGTGCTACTTTTGGGAATGTCAAGTTAGAAAAACATAGTAATATTATATTTGACCCAGGGATAGAACACCTAGACCTCGTGGTCAGCAATAGCGCTTGCAACCCTTAGGCTTAAAACTGGTTTAATTATTACGGCTAAGCAGTGTTTGCATTATTATGTATCGGTGCGAAGTATTCCATATGTGCGTTGCGGGCATACTTGTGTGCGTTTGTGTGTGTACATGTATTGTAGCGTGTGTGCTTGTAACTGCTTGTGAAAATGTGTTTCATCTTAATTATAACATTCATGATATAACAATACACTTGCTCATTTAACAAAATGGTTTTCTCATTTAATAGAATGTTAAAACTGCTCTTGATAATAAAATTTATGCTATAACTGTACTAAATAGTTAGTAATATTAGTACCTGTCTCAACTCGCAAAATTATTTAAGCGGCCATATAATAGTAACTTTAAACCATTAAATAATTATTTAAATCTGCGGAGAATCCATCAAAGCTTTAAGAAGTTGGTTCGCGCTTAACCGTTGCAAATTTCAAAATAAGAAACTTTTAGTTTTGAACTTGCAAATGCAACTTAAAACTTGAGCGGTCGGAAGAAAAAAGTGTCAAGTAAAGAAAGTTGTGACGAGCGAGATACAGTCGTGTGGTATCGACACTGCTTTTTGTGGTTTGACGAGGGTTCCAATGAAGTTGCGATATTTAAAAAACAGTTTCGATCAATATTTAAAAATCGAAGCTTTTTCATATAATCATGTTTAGACCATTATAGACGAATTTGTCTCTCAACTACGAGAAGATTTGTAAATATAGACTACAACACATTGCTATATAAGTACTGGGCACGTGTATATTTGTTAGTTGAGGACCTGTTGGGTAGAGTGCCACTGTTGTAGTGAACATAGGCCGAGAATAACCGATAGAATAACCGAGTAGGAAGCAATGAATCTACCTTAGAGACTTTTGTCAAAGCTTAGACATTTTTAAAATAACGAATCTAATATCAAAAATTCAAATGAGGACCCAGTATTTGATAACTACTTTTTATTCAAAGTTATTATTTTTATACATACATGGACGCACGCCGGTTTCGAACACTTCTAACTCATATAAACAGACATATAAATGTATATTATGTATGCATATTGGTTATTATTAATACATTTTTGCCATAACAGAGACCCGTAAGATTAATATTATACAAGATTTCTAATATGAAGCGGCCGCGAGCGCAGGATAACTTACCGAAGAATGTTATATATTGAGAAGATCGTACATTTTTCAATAAACCCTCGATAAGGGTTACACTGTATTGAACAAAATTCTTGTTTATTGTTCCTCTAATGCGGAAAGTTTGTTGACGGTTAACAAGAATAGCATAGAAACACAGATAATCAAAATAACTTAAATTTGCAACGCTTTCGCCGCTGATGGGCCTCAGTGGAAGTGCTAAAGACTGTTCTGCGATCCACGACCCGCTGGATAATTTTGGGCAAGTAACATTCAGAGATGACCTATGTCCAACATTGGACTGATAATGATAATATATACTCGTATATATTAATTAGCATACTTTTAAAATTAGGAAATACGGTTTGAAAATACCAACATAGTGATTAAACGCTTGAATAATTTAGTGATATAATCTAAACGCCAATAAATATAAAAGTTTTATTTAGGAAGGAATTTATTTTACGACATTATTCTTTTAATGGCTCCGTTGCAGGGCCCACGGGCACAATTTCAAAGGGAAACATTCCAATTGGTGCAGTGGGACGTATTAAATTTTGTGAAGCGTCGAAGTTCGCGAGCCGACATCAGTACGGTACTTTGGACTTCTTTAACATTAATTTGTTGAGTTATATAATCAACAACAACAATAAATATTCCTTTATGTTCTTACACAACAATTTCTGGTGGCTAAGATAAAGAAATGAGCGGAATGGCAAATCTTCAAGTAATAATATTGATATAAAGTTCTCAATCTTAACTTTATAAGTTTTTCTCTGTCTTTATGAAATAAAATAATTTGACAATTTTTTTATTCTCATTTCGTCAAAAAAGGTTTCATTTTATAGCCCTTATAATGAAAACTGAAAATGAGACTATTGAATATTGCAAATCCGGGTATAAAGAAGATGTGACTGAACAAACTCAAGAGTTAGTAGAATTAGAAATATACAAAATACATTTTTTTTTACAGACTAAGGCCTTAGCCCTCTCAATATGAGAGGAGACCCATATTCCAACAGTGGAATTATAATGAGTCGATTATTAAATTTTTTTTTTTTATCATCAGCCTATTCCCGTCCATTGCTGGACATAGGCCTCTCCAATGGCACGCCACTGAGCTCGATCTTCAGCTTTTCGCATCCAACCATAATAATAATATAATATATAATAACCATATTAATACACATGTTATGACTATTTGCGTAATCATATAATTGCTAAAAGAGCGGCCGTAAATGACGTGTTTCGATTAATATTATTACCCTTATGAATATTATGCGTTTCCTTGTTACAGATAACCTATGGTGAGGGCAAGTTGAGGGACTGACATCGAACCTGAACTTTTTATATAACCTATAACCTTCTAGTGACAGTGTCACACTGACAGCGTACCGAGAGACTCGTGTGGATTTATCAGTTTTAACCTATATTGATTTTTAAACCTCCGTTGATTCGATTTAAATCAAAGTGTACAGAACTATGAGGATAAGTGCATCACATAAATAATACAACTTAATAAGAACTGTGATACAGTGATGGCGTCTTGGAAATGGTGTGTTTGGACAGTGTTACTCGTGGTGTGCGCGCTGGGATCAGTGGCGGGTCTGGACAATGGGTTGGCGTTGACACCACCGATGGGGTGGCTTGCGTGGGAACGTTTCCGGTGCAACACCGACTGCAAGAATGACCCCGATAACTGTATAAGGTGAGTTTTAACTTTACTATGTTTATGGTACTTCATCAAAAATAGAATAATTTTAGTCGCAATAGCAACTAATGGCAAGAAAAGATAAAAATGAAAACATATAGAAAGGGATGGAAATTTGAAACAATAAAAACATTAAGTATACTCTCCTCATTTCGAATAAGATGAGTTGTCGTGGACATTATCATTTTCTCATTTAAACTCTAAGATATAAACTGCTTAAAGAGAGTGCTATAGAAACTTTTTCTTTCATTAAAAGGTTACATTTCGGGCTTCGAAGACTCCCTAAAAATGTGAGTTCATGAGAAAAAATACATGAATACAATGAATAAATTTACCCCGAATGTAATCCCTGAAGTTCTGAAAATAAAAATACGTATTTTCAATGTTCATGCTAGACGCTAGTTTCAATATATGTGTTCAAATCTATATATTTTATGTTACAATTATTGTTATTATCACGCCGGGGTCTCTTACGAGGGTGGCATAAAACACGTAGCGCCTAACATAGCTACATTTATATTAAAATGTCCACATAAACGCTCTAACTGCGTTATATAGTTGTACAAATGTTGAGATTCGTAGTTGTGTTTTTCCAACCATCGATATAGATGCATGATCGTATAGATGCTACTGTGCATCAACGTACCGTTTACAAGGGAGTGGATGGCTTTCACATCCATTTTTTTGTGTTCTTTATTTATTGCCTGCCGCGCGCAGACTACGAATAGGTGCACTAGACACTAGACCTTTTTCAAATAAAACGTGAATCAGTATTTACCTGGCTAGCGGGCTACATCCTAAGCCTCATCGCTTTCCATGAGGCAAAATTGGCCAAATGTCAGCCTATACCGAAAAAAGGAAGAAAAAAGTAACTGAATATCTCAGTAGGTCTTAAGCAAATCTTCTTCCACCATTTGTCTCTCTTATGTCTCTCAGCACTCGTGTCTCTCTTTTTTGCTTTATAATTTAAACTTGTGATACAATATAATGCTATTGTCAAATGTGATAATATCTATGGATTATGTAGTTATGGTTTCTTGATGTTAGTTATAAAGATTTATAACTAACGATCTTCTTTCATAGCGATCGTCTGTTCCGGACCATGACGGATATTCTGGTCAACGAGGGTTACGCGGCAGTGGGCTACGAGTACATCAACGTGGACGACTGCTGGCCGGAGAGGGAGCGCGATCCTCGAGGCCGGCTTGTGCCAGATCGCGAGAGATTCCCCTATGGCATGAAGAGTTTGGCTGATTACGTAAGTGGATTATTGTATTTCATTGCCATAGAAAAACATTAAATATGTCGGGACCCTTTTTTGTATTTAAGCGCAGTTTCAGAAAACATGATTCCCGTCCAAATTGGCAAAAATATAAGTTAATAAAGTGGAGTAGTAGTTCGTAAAAAGTATATAAGTGAGTAAGCAATCACGACTTTACCTTAGAGATCTAATGCGAGTATTGTGAGACTGTGCGATGGGTTTTGATCGTGTGCTGCTTCACGACAAATTCTGGTTTGGAATTCGTGTAGGTCCGTTTCAAGATCTCAGATCGCCTTTGACTTTAACTCGCATATCTTTAAAACAAAATACAGGTCAAACTATTTGCAATCTACTACGTACCATCGACCAGCAATGTTCGCCTTGACTCGTATAGAGATCACACGTGATTTGTCAAATTAAGCAATGGAGAAGTTTAGCGATCGCCGTTTCGGTGAATACGTGACTGGTAAGATGAAGTAACGTTCAAATCTCATTTAGAAGAAGAGAGCCACGCCTAGTTATATAATTAGCGAGTATTGGTGGAACTCGCGAGCATTCCACTTATATACGCGACCTAAAACGCATTACATATATGTACTTAATTAGAAGAATAAATGTTTTCGTTCTGTGCTATAAATCTACAAGGAATTGAAATTTCGTACATGAGAAAGCTATGATATTCGTAAAACGCCGCTAATGTTGCTGCAATCATTGCAATTTCGAATATCGTAATCCAATAAATCACTGTCAAGATTATTACAAGTATATTCGTTTAAATAATTCTTAATTTCATCGACCAAGGCTGGAGCTTGTTGTCGTCAAGGTGCACATCGATTAAGAATGTTTTAAGCGTTTTTGTCATTTTTACAAAAATTGATTCAATCGAAGCGATTCATTCATTATGGGATATAATGTCTAATCTACATCGGAGATTTTTTTTATTACCTATTGATTTTTATTTATTTCATATTCGGATTCATTGATTATTTCCTTAATAGAATATTCTTTGACCTTCTCTGTTGTTACGTAGAATCAAAATTAAGTATTTTGTCGCCTCAAAAAATATCGAACACTACTCGTTACAGTAACAAATATAAAAAAAATAAAATTACGTAATAATCATATTTATAAAAAGGAAGTAAGACGTGCTGATCGTCGAAAACAAAAACATTTGTCACATTTTTCAATTATGGGTGAATACGTCATCACTACATTCGTTTCTGCGATTAATAATTCCTGATTGATACATAATTCTAAGTTATAAGCACAGAGTTATCGGACTGTTGGACTGTTGACAATTGGACTCCAATGTTTTTTAATGCTGTATTTTGATCGGATGATTATAGCATAAGCACTTGCAATTTTATAAATATCATAAAATACTCAAAAACAAGAAATATATACAAAAACTCAAGTATTATTTTCATACCTTTTTGTTAGTTGAATCACGATTCAAATATGCAATTATCTTTATTTTAAAACTGCTTAGGAGGTATTTTGAATAAAATATTTCATATCATGTAATGAATCATGTACTTAACTTAATATTTAAGTTTTTGAAATAAAGAAATAACTCCTTACTTCACAAGAAACAATTCTAATGCATATAGTCTGGAATTTGTCTGTGAATTGCTTACAAAGGCAATAGATATAGGTTTTTACACTGCATATTTTATAGCAATGATAAAATGGTAACGTGGATAAAATCTATCTATGAAATAATTTAAATAAAATTGTCACGGCATATTAAGTGCTCATATATGATGCAGACCAGATATTAGCTCTTAAAATTTTTGGTAACATGTTTGTTCGCATATCACCCAAAATGTACGGAACCAATTGTAATAAAATTGTATAATATAATAGGTTATTATCGAGGTAAGGACATACAATATTTTTACGTGAGGAAAATCTCTAATTTACATATATGTGAGAGTAACCTCAAGTGACAAGTAGTTTGTTTGCTTCTTTAAAATGTAATGCGACTTACAATTGATCAATGGTGGTTAATGAAATCGTATGTACAATTAAATGAATTGTACCTACATAATAAAGTAGCTGTCAACCGTAAAACAGTTTTGTCACGTACCGTGTGAAGATCGTTGATTCTCATATAAATTCACGTCAGATTTAATGATCGCTGTTGCGATATGAAGCTCTGTGACTATATGGTGTTTTAACATTTTGTACGTCGTATTAAACACGTGCCTTGACTTTTGATGTACCTATTGCTATCATGAATAGTTTCTGCTAATGTAATACTCGTATATGGTAAATGGTTTGATTATACTTTTGAATAACAGCTTTAACTACTTATCTGACACCGCAGACTATAAAATAAGAATAAACTTTGCTAGTAATCCCGCTTCTCGTCTACTCTTATCATTGTGTTCGATTATTGACTGAATCTATGTTTCATAAAAATATTATAAGTAATTTTTTTTGTACACACAGATATACCACTAATTTTTGGTATTCATTATACAAATATTTATTCTGGATGGGCTACTTTCCAACAACACCCCGTTCGGTAGTGAGATTCACTAACCACTCAATCAATGCAACCTGGCAGTCAAGTTTGTAGTCATATTGCCATTCAAATTGGCAGTCAAGTTGGTAGACAAGTTAGCAGTTACGTTGTTAGTTTAGTAGCCAAGTCGGCATTCAAATTGGTAGTCAATTTGATAGTCATGGCGGCAGTCAAGTTGGCAGTCAAATGGGCAGCCAAGTTGGCAAGTCATGTGTGATGTTCAATTGAAATGGAAATATAATCGTTTTTCACACCTTATCTTTGGCGGTCAGACATAGGCCTGTGTTTTCGTGGATGGTTACATAACAAAAACAAACGTGAATGTGAAATTAATAAGCTAGTAGGCCGTAGATAGTTTTAAATCGAAAATGGTGTTCACATGTGGGTTAGTTGGTCAAACTCGTTTGGTAAACACGGTTACGTGGTCACCTGCGTGTTTGGGTTTTAAAACACTATATGTACTATTATAGGCTCATCATTTGTACCATAAGACGCATAACATGAATGGTAAAAAGTGGGAGTGTTATACTTCTCTGCATACCCCTTCGCATCAATACAGGTTTGTTTATGTTTATGCAGTGTTGATATAATTATAGTTATATATCATCAGGACTCTAAGAGGGCAGGCAGAGAGCACCGAATAGTAAACATCTCTTTTCTTACAGACCCCACTTGCTTCTCCTGTATTAATCATTGTCTTCATAAGTACACGTCGATTTCTGAGACTTCTAACTCCCTCAGCACCTAATATTTGGCCTATTTGCTAAAGATAGGTGAGTCTTATTCTCTTTCGGCGCCTACATCCATTATTCACATTCATTCATTCATCATTCGCATTCATTCAGTTATCCTCATTGCGGGCAAATTCTTTACGGGTAAGATAAGAAAGCATGCCGCTGAGTTAATTTGCTTCTATTTGCATAATTTAATCTCTTCAAACCATCTGATGCCGGTAAAGTATTCTGCTAAAGTATACTGGCAACATTAGCAGTTTAATATGGAATTTAAATTATGTTATTTAAGGCAATTTGTGGCATTCGTGTACATTATGACTTTGAATGTTTATTTACGTAAGGACGCATTAAGCACTAATGTATCCTTGTTTGTTAGGGTTGCTAGTGCGAACTACTTACGAAAAAAAATTAGTAATATAATTCTTAATGTAATTTCTGATATATAACCCTTAGGGAATCCTGCGTGCCGATATAATAATAATAAACGGACAATACCTATTGATATTCGACACAGATTAAAAATAAAAGTTTAGTACCATTTTCTCTATTATTTCATATAGATACTCATAATTAATGAATAAGGTGGACCTCTTCATAAATCAATATAATGTACCACACTTTCGACCCTAACATACTGGAACAATTGTAACGCAACAAAAATATTCCTTATTTGTCTTAAAAAAAATTGCCGCGTTCGTACAACTAAGTACAATTATAATAGGAGAAACGATCATTCAATTAAGCCTAGCTTTAACACACGCAAAACTGTTCTACTTAGGAAAATATTAGAAAAGAAAAGTGAGCTCAGCACACATCTGTCACATATTACTATTGATAATGTTTCAGCACGCGTTGGCTAGGAGTACGCCGTGTTGAATGTCGTGTGCGTTCCACCTTCGGTTACTTTCAATTTGTCATACATGATACATATGAGAGAACACATTGGCCGCATCAATGTAAGAATGGCATCTAAAGCGACTGCTAAACAGATATAAAATGCGAATGTGGATGGCTGCAGGTGCATTTGCCTCAGATCAAGACTTAGCTAGCTTCGTCAAATATGTACGAGTACCTCAGATATTGGTTGAAGAGAACCTGTGAAACCGTCTGTGTCGTGTGTATAAAAAATGTGTTCAATGTACAAAAGCACTTCGTACCTTGCCCAACCAATAAGATACATGGCGTGTCGAAAAACGACAAAATATGATAAGTGTAACTGTTTCGTGTAAACTTTAATATATGTATGTAGATAATAATTGTGCTGAAAAAATATTCTTGCCAGCAGCGTGGTTTTGTAGGGTATAGATGTAAGTGAATTTTAATGTAAACATGGATTCTGACTTCGCCCAATCTGTGTTAATTTTTATCTTACGTAGAAGCGGTAAACTAGAAGCAACCAATCTGTGGCAATACTGTAAGTAAAAAAAATCACGATTTTTAAGGCATAACTCTAGATATTTCTGCAATTATGGTGTATTAATAAATTTATTTATGTTAAAAATGTTGTGTTGAAAACGGTCTCGTCGAAAGTTTTGTCGGGGAGACCATTTTTGTCACAAAATAAAACTTTGGACCGAGTGTACAGTTGTGTTTGGTAACACAATTTCCCTCCATTTAATTTAATGATTATTTGCACCTAACATCGTATAAAACAATGTATTTATTTTTGAATTTTGTAATTAATGTGTGTTGTTTTGTGTGTTGTGTGCTGTGTGTGTCTAATGGTCGCGTGACTATGCCGAGTGCCGCTAAACGCAGATTGATTGCGCGGCTCTTCACCTTGCGCAAACGACGCGTATCGGTTCACTACTCGCGTACACAACATACGTCGGTTTACGTCGACGTCGTTTCTATACGACGACGCACGTGCGAGTTCTTCATAATTCTCCATTTTAGTCCTGTACTTTAAGGATCTATTATTACAGTGTTATGATACGCGTTCGTACCGTACGAATACGAGCAGCAATATCAACAGACCGGTCGTATCAATACAAGCGTAAAGATAAAAATGTAACAGTAAATGGCACTGTAGCTTTCACATTTATAATTGTTTGTCATGTTTAAATTTTTATAATCTCTTTGCATTTAATCGTTTTGTTGCACAAGGTTACCTATTATATATTCGGTCAGTAATTAGTACACTTTTTTATTACAGGTAATTATAACGCATATTTTGCCTCGAATTGTGACAAGCGATAAGAGTTCAAGTTTTTTAATCTCTCAGCCATTCTTTTGATATGAAAATATTGATGTAATATATTTCAGGAGGCCTTTTTTAAATGCAATTAGTCATAGAATTTTTTTAAATTAAGTGACGTCAGTAGGACCTAGTTAGGCAATCGGCAAGGTATGTGGAATCCGCTTTACAATGAAGAATGCTAAATAAATACCAATGAATCCTCATAATGCCTTTCTAATCGCAATCTCTCGAATCTAGTTCCATTTGCGAAACTGCGGCGCAGCGGTTGAAACATGAAAATTGCGCGGTTAGCATTTAAATGTATTTGTATTATTTTATATACCGCACTATAAGAAAAAGGTGCCTAAAGAATGAAAGAAATTAAAACATAACTAATATCTTCAAATATTATTTTTGCAAAAAATGACTCTTTTGATGACGAACTCAAAGCTAAGATAAAAAAAAATATTTTTGCCATAAAATATTTTTGCACTAATTAGTTATCATTATCAACTTTTGTGAGCAAAAAAGGATATGGGTACTAATATTGATTTTATAATAACATTGTTCTTGTAGTCGGTGCGTAGAAAAAATTTTCAATTTTCGCAGTTTCAATTTTCTGATTTTTGTAGTACATTTTTTTTCTAAAAACTTTTTACGACTGTAACAAAAAAACCACATCAAAAATTACACATATCCATAGTTCGAAATGTGAGTAGATTTGGTGCGTGCGGTTCAAACATCTCTTTCACAAAAACGACCACGAAAAAAAAAACAATATAATACCTACGTTTACTAAACTAAACAATATAATACGGTACCACGAAAAAAAACACTATAATTACCATATATCATGGTATAAAACATACAAAAAATACGTTTTATTTCAAAATATACTTAAAAGTAAAATGTGGTATATGTTGTTGACACGAACCGACAACAGGTAGTAATTTAAACGATTTTATTTTCTTATTTTGAACATCTTTTGCTCGTTTATTTTAAATGTCTCCCGTATTAGGTATGTTATTTTAATTTATTGTGACCAAATATGTTTTTATTGCTTCGAATTTCAAGTTACATATACAATATAGTCCATAAAATATATTATAGTTAATCTATGGAAATGTCTCTAGGATTTAAAATGTCCGGAATGCGTACGTATAACAGATCAACGATGATATTGGCCTTTTGCTCATGGCGAGATTCTGAGTTTCGTTACTACATAGGTACATACTTAATGAAGAGCAAACTGTAAAGGAATTTCTTTTTAATTTGGCCGTGAATTTGCGGCTTATTTTTCTAAAAGATCAGACTGACCTTCCTAATGAATATAATTTAAATAAATGAACAGTTATCAAACACGCTACACATAGTTTTAAAATCATATTAAATTTAACATTTTTAAATTTGTCAAAATCAACACTTTTATTAAATTTGAATACATATCGATTTCTATCACATAATATATTACTTAATTATGGCATTATTTATGTCCCTTTTATTTATGAGTAGGTATTTTAATTAGCATCTCATTAAATAACCGTTACAAGTTAATGACCTTGCTAAGCTTTCTCAGTTTGGTAAAACTCAGTTTGGTAATTTAAAAATAGTTTAAAACGTTATTGCGTACCGCAAAATAAATATACCGGCAAAATTTACAATATATGTAGTTAACCAACAAATAATTTTATAAGTGGACGTGGCACCCGCGCTTTTAGCATTCGATCACGCTAGATACTCGTATTTGTGCGTAAGAAAATGTGAGTGTTACTTCTGTTTATAATCATTACATTATTTTTATATTCATTGCAATAAGTTACTTATTGAGCTAAATCTTATTCTATATAGATGATTATGAGCGATGTTACTAAGTTTGCGTGGAGAATGTAGTTTTAAATAGTAATAATTAAAATAACTATCCTTTCATTTTCTGGTATCGATCGATTGGCGGGACAAAATCCATGAATCTAATTTCTTCCCGCTATTTATGTCACCTGTCAACTGTCGAATTTCGCTGAATAATGATTTGTTTTACTTTCCCGCCGATTTTTTTTTTAGTGTAACATGGTAATTACTTCAGCTGTTTTATTTTATTAGCTATATTAGTTCCATTCTCTAAGATCAAGTAGCTTGGTTTAATGTGGTAGATCTCGTATGAAACTATTTTATACACAAGTTATCATTATGGCCAGGCCATAATAAATAATTCTTCAAGCTGTGTTTGATAATAAGTATCCAAATTTGACATACAAACGCAGCCGTGTCCAGACAGGCAAATTATATTAGATGAAAAGGCCGTCATTAAGAAGACCTTATTATGCTCGTAATAAGGTTACTGTTCCTTTGTCAGTTTTTTCTCATGTCACATTTTTCAGATGTTCCAAATCACGGTTTCACAAAGTTCCTGGCCGCGTGGTGCAATGGTGATATTTAAATAAGTAGTTGCGTTAAAGTGTGTTTTAATACTGCAATACGTTTTGGAACTTACGTACTTACTATTACCCAGTAGCAGCGTGGTTTAGAATTCATTCCTCCGATTCCTGGAGTCCCGATTTTAAATTCTGAGATGCACCTCTTTATGAAAAATGTGCATAATTTTTATTTTATGTGTATGGAATATCGCAGGATACATCCGAACATGGTTATCTTATTCCAAATTATATAGTGTGCCAAATTTTTCTATTAATGAACACCGGACTAGCGTCTTATACATTCATTAATTATTTCCTTATACACGCTGGACGTTTTCGGAGTTTACTGACTATCCCATCAGACAGAGACATACAGGGTTCCACATAAAAGTTCTTTTATAGGTACCGAAGTTATCTAATACAGAATGCCTGGTATACAGATGCTGAACAAGGAAATAACTTAATGTTAGATAAAGATGTTTCATTATTTTTGTAACCGCAAATTCTCTGAACTATGTGGAGTTTCTTAATCCAAATCATCGTTACAACTGCTCGGATTGCTTAGTGCCGAGTAAAATATATTTACGTTTTGCAATAGATTTTTTATATATTTAGTATTTACGAGTAATTTGTTGTGTATTGTAAAATCACCATTAAAGTCCATCATCATCACAATTATCAAAAATACTTTTAACGCACCAGTGTGTGATGCCAGTCTACTCTCAAAATAAAATGGTCTTCCGTTAGAGTTTATAGTGTTGGCGAAATATGGGTTACTATAATTATTATAATCGTTTTGAAGAACATTATGAAGAACGCCTGCATATAAACTTTCAAACTATACATCACTTCTCTGTTATAGGGAATTAATTGAATCATGTAGGTACCTACTCGCATATCTAACTTAAACTGTAAAAATCGAAATATATTGTATGTGGTCTAATTATTATTATCTAAGATTACTATAACCTAAGTAATCTAGCCTATACACCTTAGAATTTATATAAATACAAGCTATGCAATAGCTTAGAAAATCTAAGGTGTGAAAAGTCTCCCAACCCGTACTTGGCCAACATGGCAGACTACGGCCTTAACCCTCTCATTATGAGATGGGACTCATTCCAACAGCTTAATGATAGATAAAAGGGTCGAATTTCATTCAGTTATTCATTAACAGTATGCATTTTATGTGTACGTTCATTTAGTACAGTCGTCGACACAACACGTTTTTACGAGCCACGTGACATTCATTCCGTCAGCTGTACAGTCCATTACTCAGTTCAAACGTGGATTTAGAATTCAAGTGAAAGTTAATTTAATGTGTAATACTAGTACCATACAATAGGGTAAGTGTAGAACTGCCATGACTTAAACTGAAATCTTAGCAAATCTTCGAATATTTCAACAAAGTTTGACATTAAAATTTTATTTATTGTAAATTATTTAAATAAACTTATTATTAATAGGGCTTGACATGCAGTCTATAATCAACCTGTCTCGTTCACAGGTTTATAACATGTCTAAAATAAACCATTAGGTACTGTTCATAAATCCTTGATTTAAAGGTAGATATATATGTACATTAGCTTTCCATCACTTGGAGAGTGAGTAATTTAATAATTTATCGGCCTCAAACACTATAGTGCAAAGTAAGTAACAATGCTTTTAATGATTGCTTTGCAACTGTTCACAATGATATCAAGATATCACAGTCAACGTGATCAACTGTTTCAGCGCATGATTCATTAGAGATTTATTGTCCAGAAAAACTGACGTTCGTGATGTTATTGAATAGTTATAGATACTTAGCCGTATTTGGTATAACTATGCAATGTATA